>OY726525.1:48817796-49116666 GCA_963383655.1 Bathymodiolus septemdierum
CATGTTCTTTGTAATGTTCTCTTTAAATGAAGCAAATGTTGTCCGTAGAACATGTTCTTTGTAATGTTCTCTTTAAATGAAGAAAAAGTTGTCCGTAGAACATGTTCCTTGTAATGTTCTCTTTAAATGAAGCAAAGGATATCTGTAGAACATGTTCCTTGTAATGTTCTCTTTAAATGAAGTAAAAGTTGTCCGTAGAACATGCTCCTTGTAATGTTCTCTTTAAATGAAGTAAAAGTTGTCCGTAGAACATGTTCCTTGTAATGTTCTCTTTAAATGAAGCAAAAGTTGTCCGTAGAACATGTTCCTTGTAATGTTCTCTTTAAATGAAGAAAAGGTTGTCCGTAGAACATGTTCCTTGTAATGTTCTCTTTAAATGAAGCAAAAGTTGTCCGTAGAACATGCTCCTTGTAATGTTCTCTTTAAATGAAGCAAAAGTTGTCCGTAGAACATGTTCCTTGTAATGTTCTCTTTAAATGAAGCAAAAGTTGTCCGTAGAACATGTTCCTTGTAATGTTCTCTTTAGATGTAGAAAACGTTGTCCTTAGAACATGTTCTTTGTAATGTTCTCTTTAAATGAAGCAAAAGTTGTCCGTAGAACATGTTCCTTGTAATGTTCTCTTTAAATGAAGCAAAAGATGTCCGTAGAACATGTTCTTTGTAATGTTCTCTTTAAATGAAGCAAAAGTTGTCCGTAGAACATGTTCTTTGTAATGTTCTCTTTAAATGAAGAAAAAATTGTCCGTAGAACATGTTCCTTGTAATGTTCTCTTTAAATGAAGCAAAGGATGTCTGTAGAACATGTTCCTTGTAATGTTCTCTTTAAATGAAGTAAAAGTTGTCCGTAGAACATGCTCCTTGTAATGTTCTCTTTAAATGAAGTAAAAGTTGTCCGTAGAACATGTTCCTTGTAATGTTCTCTTTAAATGAAGCAAAAGTTGTCCGTAGAACATGTTCCTTGTAATGTTCTCTTTAAATGAAGCAAAAGTTGTCCGTAGAATATGTTCTTTGTAATGTTCTCTTTAAATGAAGCAAAAGTTGTCCGTAGAACATGTTCTTTGTAATGTTCTCTTTAAATGAAGCAAAAGTTGTCCGTAGAATATGTTCTTTGTAATGTTCTCTTTAAATGAAGCAAAAGTTGTCCGTAGAACATGTTCTTTGTAATGTTCTCTTTAAATGAAGAAAAGGTTGTCCGTAGAACATGTTCCTTGTAATGTTCTCTTTAAATGAAGCAAAAGTTGTCATAGAACATGTTCTTTGTAATGTTCTCTTTAAATGAAGTAAAAGTTGTCCGTAGAACATGCTCCTTGTAATGTTCTCTTTAAATGAAGTAAAAGTTGCCCGTAGAACATGTTCCTTGTAATGTTCTCTTTAAATGAAGCAAAAGTTGTCCGTAGAACATGCTCCTTGTAATGTTCTCTTTAAATGAAGCAAAAGTTGTCCGTAGAACATGTTCCTTGTAATGTTCTCTTTAAATGAAGCAAAAGTTGTCCGTAGAACATGTTCCTTGTAATGTTCTCTTTAGATGTAGAAAACGTTGTCCTTAGAACATGTTCTTTGTAATGTTCTCTTTAAATGAAGCAAAAGTTATCCGTAGAACATGTTCCTTGTAATGTTCTCTTTAAATGAAGCAAGGGATGTCCGTAGAACATGCTCCTTGTAATGTTCTCTTTAAATGAAGTAAAAGTTGTCCGTAGAACATGCTCCTTGTAATGTTCTCTTTAAATGAAGTAAAATTTGTCCGTAGAACATGTTCCTTGTAATGTTCTCTTTAAATGAAGAAAAAGTTGTCAGTAGAACATGTTCCTTGTAATGTTCTCTTTAAATGAAGTAAAAATTGTCCGTAGAACATGCTCCTTGTAATGTTCTCTTTAAATGAAGTAAAAGTTGTCCGTAGAACATGTTCTTTGTAATGTTCTCTTTAAATGAAGCAAAAGATGTCCGTAGAACATGCTCCTTGTAATGTTCTCTTTAAATGAAGCAAAAGATGTCCGTAGAATATGTTCTTTGTAATGTTCTCTTTAAATGAAGCAAAAGTTGTCCATAGAACATGGTCCTTGGAATGTCATATTTCATTTTATTCTGTCCAGTATGAAATCCTGTTTTCAGTGTGTCAAATATCCGTTTTGTTGGTCTGAAATTAACAATGAAAAAATATAGTTATCGGCAACCACCTAGGTGATGGAAAACAGGACTAGATCCGGTGAATATCACCGTTGGAATCCGCAAATCTTAGTGGTGAGAGATACTTGTTGCTTAGCTATAGGTTGATGTAAATACCACACGGTTGTGGCGACGGAGACCCGAAGTTTTTTTTCTTAATACTGGTGAAACAAGGTGATGTTTTTGTTGTACACTGGATGACAAAGATACATAAGATAGATTAAGAAATACGACTTCAATTCGTGGAATTATAAATACATGCAATCTATGTAATTGTTGATTGTCGAAACCCTTGGACTGGGAGGGTGTTTCATTCTTTATTCTTAAACACCACAAAGAAGAATAATCAAATTACCGAGATACTGTCTAGTCACAGGCTTTCTTTGTCTGTAGCTTTTATATTTCAATGTGATAAATAAAATCTACGATTATCTTTCATTTCTTCAAATATTTCCACAAAAAAATGTTTTCAGTTTCTTTTATTATACCATATACATCGGTACATCGCATGTAAACATTCAGCTTTTACTTTTATTTTGCCATAAAAAGGGGCAAAAACATAGTTTGTGCACCAAACTTTTCAAATTTTCAAATGGGGGGAGGGGGGAGGGGTGGTCGGGGGATCCTCCTTACATAAGGTCACAACCAGATAGAAACAAAACCCAATAAAATTAAAGGATAAATAAATTATATTCTGAGCAACGCGAAATCTAATTAGAAACTAGAATACGGCGTGAGTTCGCGTCCGGCTTTGTAATTACAAAAAGGGTGCACTCGACTCGCAGCCACAAGTGATAAAAGTTTACCAGGTGCTTGCCCATGGTCGGTGGTTCTCTCCGGGTACTCCGGCTTCTTCCACCACTAAAACTGATCGCCATGATATAGCTGAAATATTTCTGAAAGTGGCGTTAAGCACAATAAATCAAATCAAAATTCATTTATGTAGTGGAGATATACTACGGTAAGTGACTCCTGTTTATACACAGGGACTGGTAACATGACCCAAAACACTTGGTATAATAAGGATTTTGTGCGATGATCGTTACCATTCCATATGTGTTAATTATTTATACATGTGCGAGACGAGATTGTTTACACTCATCATGGATATTTTAAAATAATTCTCTTTTCTCAGTTCATGCTGGGAGTAATATTTAATGAGAAAGCGAATTAACTTTTACTTAGTTCAATTAAAAACATGTTTTCCCCTTATAGCTTATAGTTGGTTAAATCATGTCTAAACAAAAGAAAAATTACACACTAAGTAATATGCATCGTGTGTCAGTTGTCCTTAGGCGCCTGTTTGATCTCATACGCCTTTAAGATATCTACATCATTGCTGCTACTATATCACATTAAACATATTTGTTCATTCAAATTATTACTCATTCATAACTTTTTCCATATAAGGTAAAAGCGATTGTCGGGCTGTTTAAAACTGATCATGCATGCGTGTAATGTGTTTTATTACCCCTAGTTTAAAATGAGTATAAAATGCGCCATGGTAGATTCTAAGGGTTGATATTTTACTCACATGTGACAAGCACTTGCATGACCGCATCATTTCACTAAGAGGGAAGGTTTGGGTCAATAAAACTGCGAGTAATTTGTTTTGTACTCCCAGCCAAGGACGTATGTCCGAGTATATCGAGGGGTTAGTGACAGAAGGTGTTATATCGGTATTTTTCTGAAACTCTGTTTTTTTATGCCAGTGGATACAAAATAAATGCATTTAATTTGTCTAAAATTATTAGAAATATACAATAAATAAATAAGAATCTATGGCAAAATAATAAAAAGGTGTTATCATTAAAAATCATCAAATCAGTTATTCCACATAGTGTTATCTGATTATATTATTAATGTAGAACGTAACACCATCTGGAATTCATAATCTAGCAGGCTTGGGAAATTAAAGAACTGAAAGGTGATATCTCATTTTATTTATGTACTTTAACACACATTTTGTGCTGAAAGCATTTCTTATCTATAACTTGGGAAACTAATGTTACTATATATAGCAGTAATGCAGTACAACCAAACATGTGAATCACCCCCTCTTTGTTGAATTCATACAAGTAGTACCAAGAGGAAGCAACACTCCAAATGACTTAGAAGAAAACGAAAGAGAGAGCATTGTAACTCCTGAAGAGCAAACATCAAGAAAGCAACGTTAGCATTGTAACTCCTGAAAAGCAAACATCAAGAAAACAACGTTACATTACGATTACGCCAAGAAAACAAGCAAAATATGTTTCACCACCAAAAAGGAATGTTACAAGAAAGCGTAAAGCTAATCCTGATAAATGGCAGAAGAATGTAAGAAAGAGACTGAGACAAGCTGGAAGTGAGTATATTGATACCAAGAGAAAGACAGTTGAAGCCAGAGAAATGAAAGACATTGACTGTAATAAATGTAGATTTGAATGCTCGTTGAATGTAGATGAAGACAATAGGAGAAGAATATTTCAAGAATACTGGGGGTTAAAGTCATATGATAGACAAAGAGACTTTATATGTTCTCATGTTCTTCAAGGGGAGAGTAATGCAAAAGAAGGTGAAAAAAGAACGAGTGAGGTGACAAGAAAATACAAATTTGCTGTGGATGGAAAGTCTGTCCGTGTTTGTAAGAAGTTTTTTGTTGCAACCCTTGGTATTGGCATTAAAACTGTGGACTATACTTTGAAGAGGAAACAGGCTACTGACAGTCCTATCAAGGATAAGAGAGGTACAGGAACTTATCATAATAAGTGGACTATACTTTGAAGAGGAAACAGGCTACTGACAGTCCTATCAAGGATAAGAGAGGTACAGGAACTTATCATAATAAGTGGACTATACTTTGAAGAGGAAACAGGCTACTGACAGTCCTATCAAGGATAAGAGAGGTAAAGGAACTTATCATAATAAAACACCTGAAGTAGATATCGAACGTATTCACGCTCATATTGACTCTTTCCCAACAATGGAGTCACATTATGCCAGAAAAGATTCCAACCGAAAATTCCTGAACAACAGCTTAAATATACGTAAAATGTATGACTTGTATGTGAAGGAATGTCGACAAAAAGGAAAACGAGCAGTTAAGCACCATAAATACAGAGAGATATTCTGTAATGAATACAATCTTTCGTTTCATGTTCCCAAAAAAAGACCAGTGTATTAATTGCAATGACTATAACGCGAAAAAGGAAGCCGGAACATTGGACTCTTAAGGATGAAAAGAATCATCAGGATCACATGGAGCGTAAACAAAGAGGACGTCAAGAGAAACAGAAAGACAAAGAGGATGCACAGAAATATAATTATATCCATACAGCTACATTTGATCTTGAAGCAGTACTAACAATACCCTGTTCGCTAGTAAGTCAGGCCTACTATAAAAGAAAACTCCCAAGTTACAATTTTACTGTCTATTCCCTTAGTGATGGAAAAGGGACTTGTTTCCTTTGGAATGAGACTGAGGGCCAACGAGGATCTTGTGAGATAGTAACATGCCTTCATCTGTATTTGAACTGATTAAGTCCTTGCTCTGAGCAGGTGACTTTGTTTTCAGATAGCTGTATTGGTCAGAACAGGAGCAAGTTTGTTGCCTCAGCACTGCTTCATGCTGTTTGTACGAGCACTTACCTAAAAGTTGTAAATCATAAATTTTTAGGACCTGAACATACGCAGATGGAATGCCGGCGATTCCATACATTCCGCCATGGAATATGCGAAAAGGAAAACAAATATATATGTTCCGAGTCAGTGGGATACCATTGCGTCTATGACAAGAAGAGGTAATCCTTATACAGTCATCCCTGTTAGACATCCAGATATTGTTGATTTCAAGAAAGTCCATATAAGGACCATTACCGCAATGTGACATGTGACATAAAAAATAATAAAATTATATGGAACAAAGTAAAACATATTCAGCTGAGAAAAGAGAAGCCAGGAAGTATGCTTGGTAAATATGACTTTTCACAAGAATTCATGGAAATTGAATGTACACCAAACACAAGAGGAAAACCAAAAAAACTAAAAACATTTAACGAACTCCCCCGGAAGTATAACAGAAGACTGGCAATACCTATTGCCAAAAAAGAAGACTTTCTATCACTATGCAAATCAAATGTTATACCCAGTGATTACTGGTCATTTTACGAGAACATCCCAGTAGAATGTACTAAAAGAAACTGTTTACCAGAGTCTTATGTAAACGAGGATGATAAATACTCAGACCTTGAATAAAGTGTAGATAGAAAATAATTTGTAATTGCATGCTTTGAATGCTACATGCTTGAACATATATTACAATTTGCATGATAAAATACAAGTATTATTCTAGTTTGAGTTCGTATTTTTGACAGTGACTTCTATTAAAAAGTGTTCAGATATATGTCCATGCCAGAAGGTGTTATGTTGTTATTCTCACATAACACCTTATGGCACAAACAAAATTTATTCCAATATTAAAAACATCTGGTTATTCCAGATGGTGTTATAACTTATATTGCCTTATATGGAAAACTGATGCTTCGAGGATATTGATTTTAATATACATTTAACAGTATATATCGTGAAGACCGAAACTGCCAAAAATCTTGTATATTCTACTTTCTGCTGAATTACAGAGTACATTTAAGAACAAAAACCTTGATATTCAAAAATAATGAAAAACACAGATAACACCTTCTGGGTTATGGTGTTTAATGCCACTGAACAAATATATAATTGTTCTACATTACATAATATTATGTTGTTAAGTATAATATTTTCGTAGATTTTTCTGTTAACTCTGAAAATTGAGATGATAATGAAAAAAGTCAAATATATTTTGACACCCTCACCAGCCATACACGTAGGAAAAATATGTTCCTTTATTAAGAAGTCATTAGAACTGAGGACGACAAGGAATCCCTACATTACATTATCAATGTGTATTGGTATTTTCTTTTTTTGCTGATTTTTATTTGTTCTGTTTTATTAATTGCAATACAAATTTTGAATGTGATTGGTAATATCCCGATTTCTAAAAATGTATCGACACGAGTGTATATATTTGTTTGTTTTTACTAGTCATATTTTAAGCGATGTGTCCTCTATAAAAGTTTTAATTCACAGACAGATTCTATGAAAATGCAAGGGCATAGAAGCCGATCACGAATGGAGAGGGTAAGTGCAGGTTGACAGTTTTGGATACATGCCTCACCCACTTTCGATCCATCACTACATGCAAGACATGCACACCACCCTACTACCCGCTCCACTCCTTCTGTTATGAAACGTAAAAGATAAAAGAAATCTCTCTGTTGATAGTATTCTGAAAAAAACGCATGATCTTGTCGACCAGAAAAAAATAGTAAAAATTACTTGAAAACCACCAACTAAAATGAGAAACTACTGCAGTAAGTATATACATAGTACGTATACCACGGTGTATATTCATAACGACTCCTTTCCGATTAAATCGGCGTTCTTGCCTCCTTTCCGATTCAGGAAACGCAACCTTTCCGACTTTTGTTTGATTTTCACAACAGACGGTGAGTACGTTTTGTCAATTTATCTTTTAATTGCCATATTTAGTGACTGAAAACAGATGACGGAACACAATATACATACAAGAAATCGAAATAAGATCCTACGTGATCTCACTGGGCGATAATGATTTTATTTTCAGCGCACACAAAATATTTGTTACACATCTACGCAACACCAAGAAGGAAAATTTCAAAAACGTGATGTTTCTCGAGTAACATGTCTATCAAAACCAATTACACAACAATTTTAAGACAATAACAGTTCCATTGAAATAGATAATAGGTTTATATAAAAGTTTGCATGTACATAAAGTGCGATTATTGTAAAACACGTATAGAACGCCTCCTTTCAGAGCATGGCATGGAAACGATTATTTTCAGATAACCATTCATTGTTCAACTTACATAATACGGGGGTAAATGTACATACGATTTCATGGATTTACTTTACAACATTTCAGTGTGTGGATTTAAAAAAAAATTATTATTTGATTTTTGGTGTTCTAACGCCACTTTCAACAATATTTCAGCCATATCATGGCGACCAGTTTTAGTGTTGGAAGAAGCCGGAGTACCCGGAGAAAACCACCGACCATGGGCAAGCAACTGGTAAGCTTTATCACTTGCGACTGCGAGTCGAGTGCACCCTTTTTAGCTCACCTGGCTCAACTGCTCTTCCCTTGACTTAGAAAATAGCTGCTTCCGCCTTTTCCGTTTTCTAGCACTACTCCATGGGCTATTGTAAAATGAAAATCTATAATTGGGGAAGGGGGGGGGGGGGGGGGGGGGGGGGGTTGGGGGTTGGAGGGGGGTTCACAGGAGTTGTCGTTTGTGTATTTGTTATTGAATCTCTTGATTCTGTTGATTCATTCTGGTCTTTTGACAATTTCACTCTTTTAGGAGGGTGTAACCATAGTCCTTTTTTCTTCCGCTTCATGTTTAATCAGTTCTAAAATGAGACAGTAATCAATCATGAAAAATCCAGTGACCATTCTACCCTTAGACATCCTATCCTATCCAATTTGTTATTTTGTGACAAATAAAATACGTTTAAACTAAAACACTTAAACACAACAGATAGACCGAGGAGCTAACAATTTATATCGAAAATAGAGTTTACTGTCTTTACAGTGAAATTATTATATCTCCTAATGTTTTTGTATGCCTATTGGTGTTTTTAGCATTTTTAGACATGTCATTGGGCATGTCCGATGCTCTCATTTTCATATTAATATTTAAGTTTTCTTTGTGGGTCTGTCTTTAATTGTTCTGTGTTATTTGTGTGACTTTTTTTTCTTGACTTTGTCACGTTCTCTTACATGTTCTCACAATCATGATACTATTGTTCAAACATCATCGATTCACCTTCTGAAAGGAATCGTTTCTTTACACTCTCAAAGGAATCGTTTCCAGAATAGATGTTGTATTCGATTGATCGGAAAAGAGGCGTTTCTTTGATTTTTGTAAATCACCAATTTTTCGAAAATTTACTAAATAAATGAATCGATACAATACGAATGTATAACAAGGACGGTACCAGATTGCAAAATAAGGGTGTTAATTTAATTGTCTATCTCATATTTTTAACATTAAAGTGATTTATGTACGACACACTCACCTCACCGTTTACAGTGTCACATATTTCGTCCAGAAGATAGGTCAACTAACCTTTTTCAAGCTATTTTGAGTTACTATGATGATTGAAATGTTCCGTGAACTGCTCAGATAAGTCTTACATACCTTTTGTTTTCATATCAATCAGTTTGAAATGCATGTTGTCAGAACATAGCTCCGATAGGCTTACATAACTTGGTTTCCGATCAAAGCGCAGTTGTGAAACACAGTTACTCACACTCAGTCATGAACTACTAAACAACTTACATACTGGTAAACAAACTGATCTAATTATTCTGGGTTTTTCCAAGGCATTTGACAAGGTCCCCCACAAGAAATTGTTAAGGAAATTAGACAATTACGGCATCAGGGGAAACATCTGGAATTGGATCTCTGTTTTCCTTAACAATAGGCAACAACGGGTAGTTCTTGATGGTGAGGTTTCTAGTCAAATGCCTGTTGCCAGTGGTGTTCCGCAGGGGTGGGTCATTGGGCCGCTGCTCTTTCTTGTGTTCATTAATGACTTACCAGCATCAGTCTCATCTAAAACACGCTTATTTGCAGATGATTGTATCTTATATCGAACAATAGAAAACCACCAAGACTGTGTCACTCTGCAAATGGACTTAAATAAACTAGCACTCTGGGAATCAACATGGGGTATGCAGTATCATCCGCAAAAATGTAATTCTTTAAGTATAACAAGACCACACACACCTCATGCATTCAATTATACACTCAAAGGTCACGTACTAGAGTCAATAAATACTGCAAAATATTTAGGCATCACTCTGTCAAGCAATATGTCATGGGGCACACACATCAATAACATTACTGCAAAAGCTAATAAGATCTTAAGCTTTTTGCGTAGAAACTTGCAGATCAAACAGGAAGAGACCAAAAGTATGGCATACAAATCCATGGTAAGATCAAACCTGGAGTACTGTTCTTCAATTTGGGCACCTCATACTAAACAACACATTGACAAAATAGAAAGTGTACAAAGAAGAGCAGCCTCATATGTAGCAAAAAGGTATCACAACACCAGCAGTGTTACATCTATGTTTAACCACCTAAATTGGAACACACTTGAAAACAGAAGAAACATCAATAGAGTGACTATGTTGTATAAGATCACACACATCTTAGTAGCAATAGATCCTAACCTCTACCTCTAACCCATCATGCACACCAGGAATTCTAACATTTTAGAGTACCAACTTTTCAACACTAGAACAAATTATTTCAAGTACAGTTATTTCCCACACACAGTTGTCTTATGGAATTCTTTGTCACATGCAACACTCATGGCATCCACTTTGGACCAATTTAAATCATTGGCCCAAAGCCATTACTACTAAACAACAAACTTCACTCTGTAAATAAACTTTGTATATAATTTTATCTTGTCACTGTTTTTATGATCTGCACTCTTTTTAGAAATTGTTTTGTCTGTTCGCGCTGCGCCCGACAAGTAATCATCACCATTGATGGATTGTCGTAAGATGTAGATGTAGATAGGTTGGGTTTTCCGATTCGGAAAGGAGGCCTAGGCAAGAACGCCGATTTAATCGGAAAGGAGTCATTATGAATATACACCGTGCGATTGTGATTTTTGTTTATATCATTTTTCAATGATTAGCTTTAGAATTTCACAGAATAGTGTCCAATCAAGTTTCCGGGAAATAAATTCAGTTTATTCCGGTTACGCACAGGAATTTTCTTCGCGCATCAATTTCCGTTGAAACAAAACTCGTTACTTTCCCTATGACATCCCTTGTTAGTGTGGTGCTTCCACTTAATATTACACTTCACTCTTTCTGCCACTTGAAAAGTTAACAAAGCTACACACCATGACTGTCTGTAGGTTCTTCATGCAAGGCTACTGCAAATATGGAAGCAGTTGTAGATTTGAGCATCAAAGTGGGGGTAATGCAGGTAAAAAAAATCCACTTACTTTCACTTTCAGTTTCAAAACATTCTCCTGAAGTCATTCCTTATCATATTTTCTTGAAATTTTCACCTTTGAAACCAGAATTAATTGGAGTTTATTTTAATATTTTCATGTAATTATTTCAAACTTTTATCTCCAAGCATTTATGGCTTAAACACATACTTGTACATAAATTCTCGAGGACACCATTTTCTATGATTGATCTATATATACAAAATGTAGCTAGCTAGTGTACAATCCGGAGGTCATATTGGTGGCCAGTTGAAATAGACATTTCCTACTCCGAACTGGCTACCACATCGTATCTAACACTTTTTCTACAGATCCATCCGCAGGGATCAGTAAATAAAATGAAAATAAAATGTATGCACATTTTATTATGGTTAAAAGTATTTCAAACATAATTTAAGACATATTAAATAAAATAACCCTCTACATTTGTATCTTTTACCCAGTCTTTGAATGAAACTTGACTTTTAAAGAAAAACACTGAGGTATTAATTGCTTAAATAAGCATGTGCTAAATTTGGCTCTTGTAAAAAATACAGTTAGGTGGAAATAGCTTTGTAGAAATGATCTTTTCCTAATTTTGGCAAAGTACAATAAAATTGCATACAATGTATCTGAATTGTCTATTTGCTTTCAAAAAGTGTAACCCAGGCGAGTTGTACTCAGTACAACATTATGTGAAAAAGTTTGTCAGTAACTTGCGGCAGGTCAGTGGTATTCCCTGGGTACTCTGGTTTCCTCCACCAATAAAACTGACAGCCACTATTTAGCTTAAATATTGTTAAAAGTGCCGTTAAACACCATAACCCTAACACTTAAATAATGGCATACTTACCTGAAATACATGTGCAGTGTATACACTCGTATATTAATTGAAGCTGATGAGCTGATTGTGATGTTTCCTAATTGGCCTATGACGATTGGACTGAGAGTTATAAGAACATGTTCTATAAAGTCACATATTTTATCACACAGTGTTTCTTTGTAGTTATTAGCTGGATATTAGTGAAGCTTCCCAATGCAGTCATCGACTTTAGCAGTGGTCTGATGGCCCACGGCCAGTGAAAATTGATTCAGACCAGTGGCTTTTGCCAAATGTTTTCAATAGAATCTATATAAATATTCTAATTTTGAAGTTTTCTGGCCAGTCTAATTTCGAAGACTGCCAATGCTCAAACCCACAGAGCTGCTCAACTTGTTCTCGCCATGATATACAGGTAGCTTAAAAATTGCTTACTTGATGTTAAGCAAGACTGTCTCACTGACTATAATATGACTTTGCATCTAATAACTACATTGATTGATTGATTGATTGATTATTGCTTAACATCCAGCGAGCATTATTTCAGGTATATTCAGGATGAGAACAAGTTCAATAATATATAATAACTATATAGAAATGAGGGAAGGGATGGGTCAATGGGGTCAACTACTTCTGAATGCCACTGAAAAAGTATGGAGAGTTGGCCATGGGTAGGGGTGAAAAATGTAGTCTTTTGTATTGGCTATAATGCACCTACCCTTTTGAAATCTATCAAAAGAGATCTTTTGCTTGCACTAACAGGGAGAGTGGCACTCTCCAAACATGTTACCAACTATGGTTCACGGTCAGGATTTCCATATTATAACCTGCCATCAAGAGGATCCCCCATATCCACCACCTGGGGATGCATTAAGAAGCTCTTTGATTTTGAGCACTGGAAACCTTCGCCAGTCACCATTTCTTAATAGAAGTGAATTGAAAAAAATAGTAAATCGTAAGCTTCAGGTAAAAAAAATATATGAAACTGCTTTTATTATTGTTCTTCTTTTAACATTCTCTTATACAGGTTATGCATATTCAGCACAGAGACAATTATTTGGTGGAGGTGGCAGGGGTGGAGGTAGAGGAGGACAGTCTTATGGTGAAGGAGGCAGAGGAGGGCAGTCATTTGGTGGAGGAGGGCAATCATATGGGGATGGGGGCAGAGGAGGACAGTCTTTTGGTGGTGGGGGTGGGGGTGGAGGACAGTCATTTGGGGGAGGAGGGAGAGGAGGAGGGAATCGATTTCAGCAGAATCAATACAAATGGGCAGCTTCAGACCGGAATCAAAACAGAGGAGGAGGCACTGCACAGATGTCTCCTGGTGATATCATGTAGGTTAAATGTTAAGTTTTGTCACATATGGTTTCCACTCACTAACATGAATTACCCTTCAGCAAATCATTTGAAATTAACACACAAGGTCAGAGATCATTTTGGGCTCACCACACTTGCAAAAAATAAGGAGACTTGACTTCTCCCTCAGAGAACATGAGGAAGAAGTGAAGGGATGACAGCTTCATAGAGACATTTCTGGACTTATTCTCCTGTTTATATATATAATATATAATACAATTGTGAATTATATAAATTGGAAAACTGTCATGATCACCCCTCGAAAATCGCAAGTTATGATCATCTTAAAATTATTGATTTTAAAGTTGTGATAGAAGTTTACGATCATCTTAGTAATTTTTTGAAAGATGTTGATATGTATAAGTTCTCAATTGTAAAGACCATTTATCCGTTTAGCAAAACATTCTGCAAACCAAGAAAAATGGAGAAAAAAAAAATTCTTGGGATGATGATAGCTTAAGTTAAGATAATCAGTTTAACACTAGTGACATTGGGTACCATTATACATTCAGTTCATAATAAACATTATCAACTATTCAACAAGAGGCATATGGTTACAATACAGATAGAAACAAAAACCAACAAAATTAAAGGATAAATTTGAATAAAATGCTAAGAAAACTGACAGTCCATGCTTGAACAAGACTTTTATTGTGGTCCACTGCACAAGTGTACTTGAATGAGCTCTTGTCCTGAGGAAAATCAAATGCAGTGAATTGATAGATACATGTATATGGACCATCTTAAAATTGTAATGTGTTATGATTACATTGAAATTGGGCAATTTAAAAAAAAAATACCAGTGTTTCTGCTAACTCTCCCGACCCTAATTTTTAATGCCTACCCTGAAGTTTTTATTGCCTACCCTGAAGTTTTTATTGCCTACCCTGAAGTTTTTAATGCCTACCCTGAAGTTTGTATTGCCATTTTGGACAAGCATTGTTAAAGTCTGATCTTGTCCTGTATAACACAGGGAATTTAAAAAAAAAATAATTTACTAGCTACTATTTTTTCAAGAATGTTTGCGGAATGACAGGTATTTTATTTTGCCCAAAAATTGGTTATGATGATTCATATGGATTTCCTCATGTACTCTAACATTTCTATTTAACATACAGTAATACACACATAATTAAATTGGTATTTGCTGCTAAGCACATTGCTTTAAGGAGTAAGTGTCATGATTGGTTTGCTCGGAATCAGGATAAAGTGTCAGTGGACCGACATGTCTACTCATGGGCTGTTGTTTCAAGGAGCTAGCACTATAAATATCCAATTTAGCATGTAGGTCTAATACAAAGTGAACATCATCATCATTTTGGTGTTCTTGCCATGATATAGCTGAAAAATTGCTCATTTGGCTCTAAACAGAAATTACTCACTCACGTTCACTTAACAGTACGAATTGAGACATTTATTTTGCATAATAATATCCTTCCTTACGATTATTTTACCAGAAGCCATGTTGTATAAAAAAATGTGTAATTTTTCAGAACTTCATTAATATCAGAAATAACAGAATGGGAGACCAATAATATGTGGCCATTTTCATGTGTTGCTTTTGAAAAAGAGTATCCTTGTATACCAGGTCAGTATCTATATATATTATGTGAAAGTAGTTTCAAGAAGAATTTGAAGGTACCAACGGGATAATCAGAATCCGTAAATCTAAGAAGGACAAACAATACAATGGTTAAAAGAAAAAGAACAAAAGGGCAAACAAAGATCTATAAAACATACACATAAAACGAAAGATCAATCAACACAAACCCCACTAAAAACCGGGGTTGAACTCAGGTGTTCCGGAAGGATAAGCAGTTCCTGCTCCACTAGTGGCACCCGTTGTGTTACTCTAGTTACAAACCCGGTGATAAGTCATGAATGAGTACAGGACCAGAAAGTGTTTACGACAAGAGGAACATATCTGTAGTCATTTCAGTGTACAAAATTACAACAAAGCATAAGCAGGCTCGAACACCCATTTCCTTAAAATCTGGACCTTTTCCATTGAAATTTTCAGAAATTTTATAGGCTCATCCAAAAAACAACAGGGATCGGGCCTCCGGACTTACTCTTATTTCAATCCTTGAGCCATTTGTAACACAGATGTTCCATAGCGGTTCTTTAGTCTTTAGATATCATAACATAGGCAGAGTTCATGGAAAAATTAGAAATTGAAGACAACTTGAGCACAAATTCATCAGTCTTTGCAAACCGATAATTTTTTTATCATATGATTGTTTTACAATTTATTTTTCTAAAACTTCCCAAATGGGAAAACATTAGTTTTATCTTTTTTATTTCTTCTTTGTACATATTTTATCTTGTATATTATTTAACTATGACAAACAAATATTTTAACAATGAAAAGAAAAGTTTGTTAAATATTTTTTAATGGTTTTAGCAAGAGGTAAGGGAAGTAACTCTAATTTTGTGTTGAAGAGATATTCGGATATTGAATATCTGAACATATTTGTGTGCGTTTTGTACATATTACTAGTATATTGAATAAATATTGAGAAGAAAGCTGCGTTTTATTTAATTGATTTGAAGTGAGAAATTATAATAAAATAGGGAGTCAAACTTTATTTCAAAGGTGTTATTTTATCATAGGCTAGCTTTCATGTAGGAATTCTTAAAAAGAAAGTTCAAATAAAAAGCCAGACATTCTTCATTCATTAATCTAACATTTTTACTACATTTTAAATATTCAAGCTGCATTCTTGAAATTTCCAGTCTTACAGACATCTCATCTGAAGTGCTGGAGATATCACTTGACCTAACATTTCATGTAATATTTGAACTGTATTGTTGATATAATTTCATTTACAAATACCAACATTTTGTATATATATATATATACAATCAGTGCCTATAACCACTCAAGTTGTGAGTTAGAATCCAACTCATGGGGATGTATACAATAAATGTATGTGATAAAGTTTGTCAGTGACGTGCGACAGGTTTTCTCCCAAGTACTCCGGTTTCCTCCACCAATAAAACTAATCCCCATGATATATATAGCATTGTTGAAAGTGGGATTTAACACCATAATCCCCATAACCCTAACTCTTGATATAATTTCAGATTTTACAGACATGTCCCCAGAAGAGCTGAGAACAGCAGCATATGAAGCTCTACAAGCTGGGAACATACAGTCTTATGTAAGATTTTCTTAGGTTTTGTTTGACTCAGTCAGGGAACAATACAGTCTTATATAAGATTTTCTTAGGTTTGGTTTGACACAGTCAGGGAACAATACAGTCTTATGTAAGATTTTCTTAGGTTTTGTTTGACACAGTCAGGGAACATACAGTCTTATGTAAGATTTTCTTAGGTTTTGTTTGACTCAGTCAGGGAACAATACAGTCTTATATAAGATTTTCTTAGGTTTTGTTTGACTCAGTCTGGGAACATACAGTCTTATATAAGATTTTCTTAGGTTTTGTTTGACACAGTCAGGGAACTTACAGTCTTATGTAAGATTTTCTTAGGTTTTGTTTGACAGTCAGGGAACATACAGTCTTATGTAAGATTTTCTTAGGTTTTGTTTGACAGTCAGGGAACATATACAGTCTTATATAAGATTTTCTTAGGTTTTGTTTGACTCAGTCAGGGAACAATACAGTCTTATGTAAGATTTTCTTAGGTTTTGTTTGACTCAGTCTGGGAACATACAGTCTTATGTAAGATTTTCTTAGGTTTTGTTTGACACAGTCAGGGAACATACAGTCTTATGTAAGATTTTCTTAGGTTTTGTTTGACACAGTCAGGGAACATACAGTCTTATGTAAGATTTTCTTAGGTTTTGTTTGACACAGTCAGGGAACATACAGTCTTATGTAAGATTTTCTTAGGTTTTGTTTGTCTTCTTTGTGATTGATTGTTATATTTCACTTTCAGCTATTGTGGTGACCAGGTTAAATGCAACCAATCTGATAAGAATTAGATCTCTGCACTTGCTTATTTTTATTTGTTGCTTGGCCACTGCTACCCCCTACTGGGCAATTTAAAATTAAATAACAAAGCCACATATAAAATACAAAGGTCATAAAATAAGTAAACTATATAAAAAATACAAAGGAAATAATATAACTGTTATGATGATATTAATGATAGCCTGGTTTAATACACAAGATTTGACCATGGATTCAATTTTAAATGCTTGATTTAATTTTTTTCAATTTGATTTTTTATTCAATTAGTTGATATGTACTTACAGATACAACAAGCACATACATTGACAGAAGAATACAGACAGAAAAGATCACTGGTGAAGAATATAAACTTGACAATGAAACAGAAACTGGTAGGTTTAATGTACAATGTGCAGTCAAACCTTCCCATGCAACCACCTCTATTAAGCAGTCACCTGCATTAAAAGGTCACCTTTTTCTTGTCTTGCATGTGAAATTTCATATGAATTGAACTTATCCATGCAACCACCTCTATTAAGCAGTCACCTGTATTAAAAGGTCATATTTTTCTTGTCCTGCATGGGCAATTTCATATGAATTGAACTTATCCATGGGACCACCTCTATTAAGCAGTCATCTGTGTTAAAAGGCCACCTTTTTCTTGTCCTACTTGGGAAATTTCATATGTATTGAACCTGTTTTAAGAGGTCACCTGTCTTAAAAGACCACTTTATCTTCGTCCCAAAGATTATCTCTTAATACAGGTTTGACTGTATGCATATTGTCAGAAAATATTAAATTTATTTGTACAAGCTTTAGGAGACAAGTACAAAACCAAGCCTTTAACAAACTTTTCTGGCCTGTATGGCAGCAAGTACAAATATATTGTGTTTTTCCTGCAATGTCAAAAAGTCCAAAACAACTGCCACATTTTAATGATAAGAGTAGAAACAAGGATCTTTCTAATTGTTTTTTAGGGTGTCTTTGATCACGTCCATGCATATTCTGATGCCATTTCTTACTTTTCGCTCTGCACAAATCAGGTACCAGAAATGCTTTATTAAGTCATGACTAAATAATGCTGAAGTTTATGTGACCCCTTTATTATATACAGATATATCATGTTTGGGAGGGGTATTTGCGAAATTTAGTCTCAAGACTGGTATTTTTCGCAAATACCCTCCCCAAACATGATATATCTGTTTAATTACACCGAATATTATTTAGAACACTGGTTAAATAAATAATACCTTTTGTTTGTTGTTTTCAGGACCTAACATGATGTATCTGTTTAATTCTACCGAATGATGTTACATAAAACGCACAACTGATAACGTTTTACCAATTTTGTTACAAGCGTCTCGGTGAAGGGTAAAAATGGCAAATACGATTTTGCAAATACCATGAAAAAAAGTTAAATCATATGCAAATACACCTACATGAAGTAAAAATTCTGCAAATTCACAATGCAAGACCTGAATTTGTAAAAAAATATCACGGCTATTAACCAATCGGAATCCAGCATTCTTATATAAGGTTTAATTAAGTATCAAAATCACACTATCTCAGGATAAAAAAGTTTTATTAACCATATGAAGAACAAGCAAACTATTTACACAGAACATTAAACAGAATGGTTTTGTTGTGGATATTTAGAGAGTTATTGTTAGTGTTATGGTGTTTAACGCCACTTTCAACAATATTTCAGTGTTATCGTGGCGGTCAGTTTTATTGGTGGAGGAAACCACTGACCTGCCGCAAGTCACTGACAAATTTTATAATATAATGTTGTATCGAGTACACCTTGCCATGAGTGGGATTCAAACTCACAACTTAAGTGGTAATAGGCATTGATTGTACAGGTAGTTGTAAATCCAACTACCATAAGATCATGACCATGACGGCCCCTTGTCAATATTTAACATCAATTTCAACAATATTTCTGTTATATCATGACAGTCAGTTTTATTGGTTGAAGGAAACTGGGGTATCCAGTTTAAAAACACAAAAGAGCTGACCTAGTTGTTATCTTTCAGGGCAAAATAAAGTTTAATCATTGATTGCAAATATTAACAGATTTAAAATTTGTGTGTTTATGTACATTATCTATCATTATTAGAGTGAGTGATTGTTGTTTAACACCAAGTGATCATTTTTCAGCCATATCATGATGAGACAATGATGATGTTCACTTTGTACTAGACCAACACGCTAAGATGGAGTTTTATAGTCATAGCTCACTGAGACAACAGTCCGCGAGTAAACATGTCACCCCACTCTGACACATTATCCAATTCTGGGTCAACCAGTCTTTGTTCTTTCTCCTTAATGCTGTGTGATTAGCATAGAAGCAACAAATACCAATTTGATTGTCTTTGATTTGACCTGGCCAAGGCATGAACCCATGATCTACTGCTCTCAAGGAAAGCTAACACACTACTGATGTGGTTTATTTATAGTAGAAGTTTGTTGGAGTTTCTTGTTTTCTGTGAATCTCTGAACATTTAATAACAATCAGTATTGGGTTATGTAATGTAATCATTTATTAACATTCAGAAAATTATTTGGCTTTTCAAACTTTCTACTTTTGAGTGTACCAGATGAAGGTTATTCCAGAAACACGTCATGCACACTACATTTGACCTTGAGTGTACCAGATGAAGGTTATTCCAGAAACACGTCATGCACACTACATTTGACCTTGAGTGTACCTGATGAAGATTATTCCAGAAACATGTCATGCACACTACATTTGATATCTATGTTTTTATAAACATTCAGAAAATCTTGGCTGTTATCAAAAACTCAGACTGCTACATGTATATTGCTCAATTCCCCAAAATTTTGTAGACTGGTTGCTGCATTGATGCTTAAACTGTAACCTGATACCCAATGTCATCAGATGTTAAATGCTATACTCACTATTCATTCATATTTCTCATCAGACTAGATAGATATTTCATCATGAATATGCATGAAATATTTGCCACTGAACGTTAAGCAACCAACAATCAATCAACCAGTCAATCAATCGATATATGTCATGATGGTGAACAGTTCATTCTCAATAATTTGCTAATTTTTTTGCATGCACAAATTTTGATTCCATTTTCTAAATTCGCAGTCCATAAAAAAATACCTTAGTCAAATTTGATTTATCATGTTTTGGCAATTGTCAGTTTAATGATTTAACATTGTAACCTTTTGTCAAAAAAAATGATGATCAAAATTTTCATTTAATGCATGCAAATATTCATTATTGCAGTTACGTCTATTATATATATATATATATATATACAGTGCTCCCATGGTCTATCGCTCCCCATTTTATCGCCAACCTCGCCTATCGCCAAAATTCTCGTCTCCCGATTTCCCCCATTAAGAATACCCCGTTATACTGCCAAACTCAGTTACCGCCATCCGGTACAGGTTTTCAGACACAAAAGTCGTAAAACCAATTTAATTGTATCGGTAAGTATACATATATTTATAATTTGACTTTGAAGGTTATTTTTGTTCCTTTAGATATCAATGATTGAAGATTACAGACTGAATAAAAATAAGTAAGTTGACCAAATCTTGTTAAGTTAAATGATGTTTTTTTTTTTACAAAACGTCAGAATCTAGGATTTTCATAATAGAGAAGTACACAGCATTAAGGAGAAAGAGCAAAAACTGGTTGGCTCAGAATCAGAATAATGTGTCAGAGGGTAGCGACATGTCTGTTGCTTCAGTGAGCTCTAAGCTTGATGGTTTTAGTACAAAGCAGACATCATCATCATCTTATCGAATAGAACTTGTTCTCGGCATGGTATGGCTGAAAAATTTTTCATTTGGCATTGAACAACAATAACACTCACTCTGCTACAAATCCTATAGTAATAGTAATAATTAATTGACACATAATTGTCCTCAGAATATAGCACTAGGCAAATAGAAAAAAATGTTAATATTTTCATGGATTTACTGATTAAATGCAACAATATTCTGTTCTCAACTCGGATTTCAGCAAATTTTAGATAGAGTAAGAGTTATGGTGTTTAATGCCACTTTCAACAATATTTCAGTTATATCGTGGTGGTCAGTTTTATTGGTGGGAGAAGCCTGAGTAGCCCGGAGAAATCCACTGACCTGGCACAAGTCACTGACAAACTTGATCACATATTTTTGTATTTAGTATGCCTTGCCCTTTAGCGAGATTCAAACTCACAACGTTAGTGGCGATAGACACTGTTTACATAGGTAGTTATAAACCCAACTACCATACGACTACAACAACCCCTTCAACAAATGTTTTAGAATTATTTACTGAAATGTCTGTCAGAGATACCAGGCTTTGTTAGATCTTAATGTGAGGTATATCAGAAAAGGGGGAACAATTAAAGAACTACCAGGTTATTTTAATGAGATTGCAATTCATGTGACTTCAATGTTCCATTTCTTCTTTCTGATAAATTTATTTCTCTTTTTTTTTCCACAGGAGTGGATCTTCTACTTCTAGTGCAGGTAAGAATAATAGGAAAAATGACGACATAGATAAATGCCCATGAAATACTGAGATTTCCAAGTGAAATAAAAGCTGACATTTCACTTGGTAAAATAAAAATGTTTATTTCACCATGACATCACAGTGTCGGCACCATCAGAATAAAAAATATTATTTAAATATCAATGAAAAGCAAGTTCCTTTTTTAAATTAGGAATTCAAGAGTACCAGTAGTTATGCTATAAGAAATAACTTCATAAGAAATTAATTAATTAAGGATGATTTCCAATTTTTGAACAGGTTATGCAACTTAACCTGGTTTGGGGAAGTTAACACTTAATAAACCACGAAGCAGTTTATGAAAAGCGTATACTGTTCCAAACCAGGTTATACAAGATGTTAAAAATTCCTCGATTTCAATTTCAATTATATCATGAGACTATTTGAATTAGTCATTTGTGAATGATCACAACACCAACCTAGGTTATCAAGTATAACCAATGTTGCTCCAGGCAGATCAGCCAATCAGATTGCAGGATTCACAGGAAATTAAATTAACAAACAATAATTGAGGGAGAGCACGTAAGTTATTTCTTATAGGCTATGCCTGATATGCAATCCCATTGAATATTGTGTAATTAAATTTATGCATTTTATTCAATAAAATATTTGAATTGAAAAAAAAATAATAACAAACAATAATTATTTCACCAGTGAATAAACAATTGTAATTATATAACTTTCCGATATGTGGACTATGTGTGTACATATAGTGGTTAAAAAGTATTTGGTAACTTCCAATTTCATATAAAACTACAATTTAATTTTTTGTTATCCTGAAATCAATTCAAGTCTGATTTTATTATTACCTTAAACATAGTTGCAAATTCTATGTAATAAATAGTATTGTTCTATATTTAATAGTAAATTATATTATAATAGATTTCAAGTAAATGTCATTCTTTGAATAAAAAAACGTATTCAATGCCTCAGATTTAATATTCACTGGTGGTAAATGTCACACGTTACTTTTTTTTCTAAAAAAATGTAACAAGTGACATTTACCATTAGTGAATATTAAATCTGAGGCATTGAATACGTTTTTTTTATTCAAAATATAGAATAAAACAATTATTGTCTTGATTTTGTAAATGTGTGGATTAATTGATTTTTGTGCTCGGTGCTCGGTGAATATCATTTTTTTTTCCAAAAGTCAATAAATCCACACATTTACCTCATCAAAAGACATACATTGTATATAGCTTCGCTTGCATTCTGAAAAAAATATTATTCACTCATAACTGAACAAAGATGGCAATTCATTCATGCGCTAACATGTGAAATTTTTACTGCATTGTTCAGTTTTTTTTATATTTGCAAGGCAAGAGTAGTTATACTTTAATTAACACAGTTTATATGTACATTGTAATAGTTGCCCTTTTTCATGATAAAAGGAACCGCATCGTTGGTGTAATGGTTAACCTGCTCGACTCGAGTGCAGTAGATCATGGGTTCGAGCCCCTATTGCTTCAAGCCAAAGACTAATATTGGTATTTGTTGGTTCTCCGCTAAGCACACAGCATTAAGGAGAAAGAGCAAAGACGGATAGGCTCGGAATCGGGATAATGTGTCAGAGTGAGCCGGACGTGTCTATCTGCGGACTGTTGTTTCAGTGAGCTAGCACTATAAAAATCCAACTAAGCATGAAGGTTTAGTACAAAGCTGACCTCATCATCATCTCATTGAAAATTAACTTGTTTGCACCATGATGTAGCTGAAAAATTTGGCGTTAAACAACAATCACTCACTGGAATCAGGATAATGTGTCAAAGTGGAGCTAGCAATCATCTAAGGATATTAGTACGATATCATTACCATCTGATTGAAATGTAACATCTTCTCACCATGATGTAGCTCAAAATAGCTGACTTAAATAACAATCACATACTCTCTCTTAATGTTAATCACATACTCTCTCTTAATGTTAATCACATACTCTCTCTTAATGTTAATCACATACTCTCTCTTAATGTTAATCACATGCTCTCTCTTAATGTTAATCACATGCTCTCTCTTAATGTTAATCACATGCTCTCTCTTAATGTTAATCACATACTCTCTCTTAATGTTAATCACATACTCTCTCTTAATGTTAATCACATACTCTCTCTTAATGTTAATCACATGCTCTCTCTTAATGTTAATCACATACTCTCTCTTAATGTTAATCACATACTCTCTCTTAATGTTAATCACATACTCTCTCTTAATGTTAATCACATACTCTCTCTTAATGTTAATCACATACTCTCTCTTAATGTTAATCACATACTCTCTCTTAATGTTAATCACATACTCTCTCTTAATGTTAATCACATACTCTCTCTTAATGTTAATCACATACTCTCTCTTAATGTTAATCACATACTCTCTCTTAATGTTAATCACATACTCTCTCTTAATGTTAATCACATACTCTCTCTTAATGTTAATCACATACTCTCTCTTAATGTTAATCACATACTCTCTCTTAATGTTAATCACATACTCTCTCTTAATGTTAATCACATACTCTCTCTTAATGTTAATCACATACTCTCTCTTAATGTTAATCACATACTCTCTCTTAATGTTAATCACATACTCTCTCTTAATGTTAATCACATACTCTCTCTTAATGTTAATCACATACTCTCTCTTAATGTTAATCACATACTCTCTCTTAATGTTAATCACATACTCTCTCTCTTAATACAACATTAAGAGAAATGGGGTTAGGGTTATTTCCATTTTTGACTCCTCCCAATTGTGACATGTACACCATTCAAAATAAAGCTATTGGTCATGATATACTGATAACTGAAATAAGGTTGAATCTGACATTGTGCATACAAAATCCAGCCATTCAATAAAAATGTTTATTATTGTTTATTTTAGGTTCAGCATCACTGTTCTCTACTTCAAACACATCTTCTAATCCTTTTGGATCTACCAGTACTGGATCAGCCAGTGATTTTGGTACTGTAGGGAACAGTCCATTTGAATCTACTGGTACTAATTCAGCTAACGGTTTTGGTGATGCAGGGACCAGTCCATTTGGATCTACTAGTACTGGATCAGCCAATGCTTTTGGTGCTACAGGGACCAGTTCATTTGGAACTGCTGGTACTGGTTCAGCTAATGCTTTTGGTGCTACAGGGACCAGTCCATTTGGATCTACTAGTACTGGTTCACCTAATGCTTTTGGCGCTACAGGGACCAGTTCATTTGGTTCTACTGGATTCACTCCAACAAGTGCTTTTGGGACATCTGGACAAGCATGCGTCTCTAGTACTAGTACTCCAGTATTTGGGAGTTTGCAACAAACATTTGGAAGTTCTAGTCAGTCACAGGGAACAGAAAATAAAACATTTTCAGGATTTTCAGGAAGTACGTTTGGATCACAAACTGGTAGTTCTCCTTTAAATGTTGGTGCTCCAGCAAATCAAACAATGCCTGTTTTTGGTGTACCAGTGACAACTCCTGCAACGAACTTATTTGGAAGTTTCACATCACAATCTCAAAATTCAACAGGTTTTTTCTCAAGTGGCGGACTTACTGGTGGAGCAACATCTTCTGATTTTGCATCTTCTGTGAATAGTGATTCTCAGAAGTACACCCCAATAGATCAACTCACACCAGAAGAACTTGAAGCCTTTCGGGCCCCAACATTTACATTAGGGTGCATTCCAACTAAACCACCTCCTAAAGAATTAGTTTTTTGATGTTAAGACTTTTTTTTAGTTGAATCCAATAAAATTTGTATTATAGATTATTATCTACTGCAGAACTTCTAAAATCTGCCATTAATTGCCATAATTCACAACTAATATGGGACCATCGTGGTCGTGATCGTATGGTAGTTGGATTTACAACTACAAATGTACCAATGCAATAAGTTCCTATCACCACTAAAGTCGCGAGTTTGAACTCTGTTCATGGCGAGGTGTACTCAATACAATATTATGTGATAAAGTTTATCAGTGACTTGCGACAGGTCGGTGGTTTTTCTGGGTACTCCGGTTTCTTCCACCAATAAAACTGACTGCCACCATATAACTGAAATATTGTTGAAAGTAACGTTAAACACCATAACCCTAACCCTGCACACGTAGAATGGTGGTATAAGGTAATTCAAGTTAAAACTTTGTAATTGTGGAATGGTGGTATAAGGTAATTCAAGTTAAAACTTTGTAGTTGTGGAATGGTGGTATAAGGTAATTCAAGTTAAAACTTTGTAGTTGTGGAATGGTGGTATAAGGTAATTCAAGTTAAAACTTTGTAATTGTGGAATGGTGGTATAAGGTAATTCAAGTTAAAACTTTGTAGTTGTAGAATGGTGGTATAAGGTAATTCAAGTTAAAACTTTGTAATTGTGGAATGGTGGTATAAGGTAATTCAAGTTAAAACTTTGTAGTTGTAGAATGGTGGTATAAGGTAATTCAAGTTAAAACTTTGTAATTGTGGAAGGGTGGTATAAGGTAATTCAAGTTAAAACTTTGTTGTTGTGGAATGGTGGTATAAGGTAATTCAAGTTAAAACTTTGTAGTTGTGGAATGATGGTATAAGGTAATTCAAGTTAAAACTTTGTAGTTGTAGAATGGTGGTATAAGGTAATTCAAGTTAAAACTTTGTTGTTGTAGAATGGTGGTATAAGGTAATTCAAGTTAAAACTTTGTAATTGTGGAATGGTGGTATAAGGTAATTCAAGTTAAAACTTTGTAGTTGTAGAATGGTGGTATAAGGTAATTCAAGTTAAAACTTTGTAATTGTGGAATGGTGGTATAAGGTAATTCAAGTTAAAACTTTGTAGTTGTAGAATGGTGGTATAAGGTATTTCAAGTTAAAACTTTGTAGTTGTAGAATGGTGGTATAAGGTAATTCAAGTTAAAACTTTGTTGTTGTAGAATGGTGGTATAAGGTAATTCAAGTTAAAACTTTGTAATTGTGGAATGGTGGTATAAGGTAATTCAAGTTAAAACTTTGTTGTTGTAGAATGGTGGTATAAGGTAATTCAAGTTAAAACTTTGTTGTTGTAGAATGGTGGTATAAGGTAATTCAAGTTAAAACTTTGTAATTGTGGAAGGGTGGTATAAGGTAATTCAAGTTAAAACTTTGTAATTGTGGAATGGTGGTATAAGGTAATTCAAGTTAAAACTTTGTAGTTGTAGAAGGGTGGTATAAGGTAATTCAAGTTAAAACTTTGTAGTTGTAGAATGGTGGTATAAGGTAATTCAAGTTAAAACTTTGTAGTTGTGGAATGGTGGTATAAGGTATTTCAAGTTAAAACTTTGTAGTTGTGGAATGGTGGTATAAGGTAATTCAAGTTAAAACTTTGTAATTGTGGAAGGGTGGTATAAGGTATTTCAAGTTAAAACTTTGTAGTTGTGGAATGGTGGTATAAGGTAATTCAAGTTAAAACTTTGTAATTGTGGAATGGTGGTATAAGGTAATTCAAGTTAAAACTTTGTAATTGTGGAATGGTGGTATAAGGTATTTCAAGTTAAAACTTTGTAATTGTGGAATGGTGGTATAAGGTATTTCAAGTTAAAACTTTGTAATTGTGGAATGGTGGTATAAGGTAATTCAAGTTAAAACTTTGTAATTGTGGAATGGTGGTATAAGGTAATTCAAGTTAAAACTTTGTAATTGTGGAATGGTGGTATAAGGTAATTCAAGTTAAAACTTTGTAATTGTGGAATGGTGGTATAAGGTAATTCAAGTTAAAACTTTGTAATTGTGGAATGGTGGTATAAGGTAATTCAAGTTAAAACTTTGTAATTGTGGAATGGTGGTATAAGGTAATTCAAGTTAAAACTTTGTAATTGTGGAATGGTGGTATAAGGTATTTCAAGTTAAAACTTTGTAATTGTGGAATGGTGGTATAAGATAATTCAAGTTAAAACTTTGTAATTGTGGAATGGTGGTATAAGGTAATTCAAGTTAAAACTTTGTAATTGTGGAAGGGTGGTATAAGGTATTTCAAGTTAAAACTTTGTAGTTGTAGAATGGTGGTATAAGGTAATTCAAGTTAAAACTTTGTAGTTGTGGAATGGTGGTATAAGGTATTTCAAGTTAAAACTTTGTAGTTGTGGAATGGTGGTATAAGGTAATTCAAGTTAAAACTTTGTAATTGTGGAATGGTGGTATAAGGTAATTCAAGTTAAAACTTTGTAGTTGTAGAATGGTGGTATAAGGTAATTCAAGTTAAAACTTTGTTGTTGTAGAATGGTGGTATAAGGTAATTCAAGTTAAAACTTTGTAATTGTGGAAGGGTGGTATAAGGTAATTCAAGTTAAAACTTTGTTGTTGTAGAATGGTGGTATAAGGTAATTCAAGTTAAAACTTTGTAATTGTGGAATGGTGGTATAAGGTAATTCAAGTTAAAACTTTGTAGTTGTAGAATGGTGGTATAAGGTAATTCAAGTTAAAACTTTGTAATTGTGGAATGGTGGTATAAGGTAATTCAAGTTAAAACTTTGTAATTGTGGAATGGTGGTATAAGGTAATTCAAGTTAAAACTTTGTTGTTGTAGAATGGTGGTATAAGGTAATTCAAGTTAAAACTTTGTAGTTGTAGAATGGTGGTATAAGGTAATTCAAGTTAAAACTTTGTAATTGCGGAATGGTGGTATAAGGTAATTCAAGTTAAAACTTTGTAATTGTGGAATGGTGGTATAAGGTAATTCAAGTTAAAACTTTGTAGTTGTAGAATGGTGGTATAAGGTAATTCAAGTTAAAACTTTGTAGTTGTAGAAGGGTGGTATAAGGTAATTCAAGTTAAAACTTTGTAGTTGTAGAAGGGTGGTATAAGGTAATTCAAGTTAAAACTTTGTAGTTGTAGAATGGTGGTATAAGGTAATTCAAGTTAAAACTTTGTAGTTGTGGAATGGTGGTATAAGGTATTTCAAGTTAAAACTTTGTAGTTGTGGAATGGTGGTATAAGGTAATTCAAGTTAAAACTTTGTAATTGTGGAAGGGTGGTATAAGGTATTTCAAGTTAAAACTTTGTAGTTGTGGAATGGTGGTATAAGGTAATTCAAGTTAAAACTTTGTAATTGTGGAATGGTGGTTTAAGGTAATTCAAGTTAAAACTTTGTAATTGTGGAATGGTGGTATAAGGTATTTCAAGTTAAAACTTTGTAATTGTGGAATGGTGGTATAAGGTATTTCAAGTTAAAACTTTGTAATTGTGGAATGGTGGTATAAGGTAATTCAAGTTAAAACTTTGTAATTGTGGAATGGTGGTATAAGGTAATTCAAGTTAAAACTTTGTAATTGTGGAATGGTGGTATAAGGTATTTCAAGTTAAAACTTTGTAATTGTGGAATGGTGGTATAAGGTAATTCAAGTTAAAACTTTGTAATTGTGGAATGGTGGTATAAGGTAATTCAAGTTAAAACTTTGTAATTGTGGAATGGTGGTATAAGGTATTTCAAGTTAAAACTTTGTAATTGTGGAATGGTGGTATAAGGTATTTCAAGTTAAAACTTTGTAATTGTGGAATGGTGGTATAAGGTAATTCAAGTTAAAACTTTGTAATTGTGGAATGATGGTATAAGGTATTTCAAGTTAAAACTTTGTAATTGTGGAATGGTGGTATAAGGTATTTCAAGTTAAAACTTTGTAATTGTGGAATGGTGGTATAAGGTATTTCAAGTTAAAACTTTGTAATTGTGGAATGGTGGTATAAGGTAATTCAAGTTAAAACTTTGTAATTGTGGAATGGTGGTATAAGGTATTTCAAGTTAAAACTTTGTAATTGTGGAATGGTGGTATAAGGTAATTCAAGTTAAAACTTTGTAATTGTGGAATGGTGGTATAAGGTATTTCAAGTTAAAACTTTGTAATTGTGGAATGGTGGTATAAGGTAATTCAAGTTAAAACTTTGTAATTGTGGAATGGTGGTATAAGGTAATTCAAGTTAAAACTTTGTAATTGTGGAATGGTGGTATAAGGTATTTCAAGTTAAAACTTTGTAATTGTGGAATGGTGGTATAAGGTATTTCAAGTTAAAACTTTGTAATTGTGGAATGGTGGTATAAGGTAATTCAAGTTAAAACTTTGTAATTGTGGAATGATGGTATAAGGTATTTCAAGTTAAAACTTTGTAATTGTGGAATGGTGGTATAAGGTATTTCAAGTTAAAACTTTGTAATTGTGGAATGGTGGTATAAGGTATTTCAAGTTAAAACTTTGTAATTGTGGAATGGTGGTATAAGGTAATTCAAGTTAAAACTTTGTAATTGTGGAATGGTGGTATAAGGTATTTCAAGTTAAAACTTTGTAATTGTGGAATGGTGGTATAAGGTATTTCAAGTTAAAACTTTGTAATTGTGGAATGGTGGTATAAGGTATTTCAAGTTAAAACTTTGTAATTGTAGAATGGTGGTATAAGGTAATTCAAGTTAAAACTTTGTAATTGTGGAATGGTGGTATAAGGTAATTCAAGTTAAAACTTTGTAATTGTAGAATGGTGGTATAAGGTAATTCAAGTTAAAACTTTGTAATTGTGGAATGGTGGTATAAGGTAATTCAAGTTAAAACTTTGTAGTTGTGGAATGGTGGTATAAGGTATTTCAAGTTAAAACTTTGTAATTGTAGAATGGTGGTATAAGGTAATTCAAGTTAAAACTTTGTAATTGTGGAATGGTGGTATAAGGTAATTCAAGTTAAAACTTTGTAATTGTGGAAGGGTGGTATAAGGTAATTCAAGTTAAAACTTTGTAATTGTGGAATGGTGGTATAAGGTAATTCAAGTTAAAACTTTGTAATTGTGGAAGGGTGGTATAAGGTAATTCAAGTTAAAACTTTGTAGTTGTGGAATGGTGGTATAAGGTATTTCAAGTTAAAACTTTGTAATTGTGGAAGGGTGGTATAAGGTAATTCAAGTTAAAACTGTGTAGTTGTGGAATGGTGGTATAAGGTATTTCAAGTTAAAACTTTGTAATTGTGGAATGGTGGTATAAGGTAATTCAAGTTAAAACTTTGTAATTGTAGAATGGTGGTATAAGGTAATTCAAGTTAAAACTTTGTAATTGTAGAATGGTGGTATAAGGTAATTCAAGTTAAAACTTTGTAATTGTGGAATGGTGGTATAAGGTAATTCAAGTTAAAACTTTGTAATTGTGGAAGGGTGGTATAAGGTAATTCAAGTTAAAACTTTGTAGTTGTGGAATGGTGGTATAAGGTATTTCAAGTTAAAACTTTGTAATTGTGGAATGGTGGTATAAGGTAATTCAAGTTAAAACTTTGTAGTTGTGGAATGGTGGTATAAGGTATTTCAAGTTAAAACTTTGTAATTGTGGAAGGGTGGTATAAGGTAATTCAAGTTAAAACTTTGTAGTTGTGGAATGGTGGTATAAGGTATTTCAAGTTAAAACTTTGTAATTGTGGAATGGTGGTATAAGGTATTTCAAGTTAAAACTTTGTAATTGTGGAATGGTGGTATAAGGTATTTCAAGTTAAAACTTTGTAATTGTGGAAGGGTGGTATAAGGTATTTCAAGTTAAAACTTTGTAATTGTGGAATGGTGGTATAAGGTATTTCAAGTTAAAACTTTGTAATTGTGGAATGGTGGTATAAGGTATTTCAAGTTAAAACTTTGTAATTGTGGAAGGGTGGTATAAGGTATTTCAAGTTAAAACTTTGTAATTGTGGAATGGTGGTATAAGGTATTTCAAGTTAAAACTTTGTAATTGTGGAAGGGTGGTATAAGGTATTTCAAGTTAAAACTTTGTAATTGTGGAATGGTGGTATAAGGTATTTCAAGTTAAAACTTTGTAATTGTGGAAGGGTGGTATAAGGTATTTCAAGTTAAAACTTTGTAATTGTGGAATGGTGGTATAAGGTATTTCAAGTTAAAACTTTGTAATTGTGGAAGGGTGGTATAAGGTATTTCAAGTTAAAACTTTGTAATTGTGGAATGGTGGTATAAGGTATTTCAAGTTAAAACTTTGTAATTGTGGAATGGTGGTATAAGGTATTTCAAATTAAAACTTTGTAATTGTGGAAGGGTGGTATAAGGTATTTCAAGTTAAAACTTTGTAATTGTGGAATGGTGGTATAAGGTATTTCAAGTTAAAACTTTGTAGTTGTGGAATGGTGGTATAAGGTATTTCAAGTTAAAACTTTGTAATTGTGGAAGGGTGGTATAAGGTATTTCAAGTTAAAACTTTGTAATTGTGGAATGGTGGTATAAGGTATTTCAAGTTAAAACTTTGTAATTGTGGAATGGTGGTATAAGGTATTTCAAGTTAAAACTTTGTAATTTTTGTTGCATTTTTCGAACGGAAGAAAACTGCATAATCAAAATGACAGATAAACTTCCTGTTTCCAGGTACGATGAACATTTTCCCCAAAAAACTACATGAAACAGATTTTTGGAAACCATGAATCAATTCACGCTTGAGTTTTAATTGCACAGTGAAAACTAAATAGTTTGCTCATTAAGGTATGAGTGATCAATCTGAACTACTATTGATGTTTCCAATTGGTAAGAATGCAGGTGATGGAATCGGAATACAAAAACAGGTCATCTTCGACTTCATGCCATGTTCCTGAAAAAGAATGATACTTTTTATTATGGTCTGTATTAGACAATTTGCTAGGGTTTTCCACAGGTTCTTGGGGACAGGATAGCTATGGGTAACCCTTTTTCAAAACTAAAATTGAAGATGAATTTTTTTTAAACGACTGTTTGGTATAGAAAGGGTCATTTTGTAATGATATATATATCAGCTTAAAAGAATATATAATTAAACTGAAAATAAGAGCTGAAGCATAAGATACAATTTTTCCGTAGCTGTGAAAAAAGGGGGGAGGTAGCTATCCTGTCCCAAGTACCTGTGGGGTTTTCTAAATGTTTAATTAAAAGAAAAATTGTAAAAACTGATAATATATAGCTAAAAAAAAAAATAATAATAACAATTATATCAAACTAATTTACTATGTTCCGAAATTTTTTATAAATTTGAAAACATTTTACCAGGCATGCGCCGGAAAGTAAACATCAGTACGTTGATGGTTTTCCGTAACCAAAGAAGAACAAGAAGAAGAAACAATTTATTTGGAACAATTGATTGATTATTGTTTAACATTCAACAGCAAATATTTAACTATAAAAAGAAAGTTTAAATGTGATGGTCATATAATATATAGCTATACTATCTGTGAATTCATCTTTATTCGTTGAATACCATTTTTTGTGTGAGTTTGAATCCCACTCGGGCGACATTTTCTATGGGTACTCCAGTTTCTTCCGCCAATAAAACTGACAGCCGCAATATAACTGAAATATTGTTGAAAGGAATTTTCATTGGTATCTGGAAACCATGAAATGTAGTGAACAACGAAATGCATGTGTAACAAGAGAATTGAAAGTAAATATCAAAACCACGAATTTAAATGTCAACGATCATCTCAATATTTGTTTTTCCACGAGAATACTGATACCAACGAACATATGTCAACGATCATCTGAATATCTGTTTATCCACCAGAATATTGATACCAACGAACATCAAAGAAACTACAGTAAAACAAAATGGACAAACCCTGTTTTGAAATCCTGTTCTTTCCAATATTCCCATTTGATTCCTGATGGTCTTATTTGTTTTTGTGGTGGTGGTAGTAGTGCTGGTACGTATCCTGTATTAAAAGAAAACTGGTTAAATATTTTGAATTTGACGTGAATAGCATGTAACCAGTCTAAACAGAACCTCATTCGGACCAGCCTTTGTGTTTGGAATAGACAGCAATTCGGTTTGTATATATGGTAAATTAACAAAAATTTCCTTCATTGAGACTTTTTTTAACGTTCGGTTTATACAACATGCAGATTTATTCAGGGTTCGTTTTAATAGACAGATTTCACTGTATTCAATTTCTATCGTATTGAAGCAAAAATTTAGCAAATACCACTCATTCTCTATGTTTGTAGATATCTGGCTTCCTGTATTGTAGCATCTGATTATCATGAGTTAGCTTAACCCGAATAATCCAGTCGTTATATTACGCTTTGCTACATTAGCAGATAGAGGGCACTGAATTATTCGAGTTAGATTATAGATATAGCTTGAATAATGCTAAACCTATCACTTCAGACCAAGTTGAGGATTAAAGTCGTTCTATTGTTGAAATTTATATAATTACACCGCCCGCAAACAAAGTTTGGGGGGTATATAGGAATCACCCTGTCCGTCCGTCCGTTCGTCCATGTACCTTGTAAGTGCAACTCCTCCTAAGCTGCTTATTGGATTTTCATGAAACTTTACACATTTATAGTACACTACCTGCAGATGTGCATGAAGGAATATGGTTGCTGTCCAAAATTTATAAGGGGAGATAATTCAACTTATACTTTCACGAAAAGGGGGGGGGGGCATGTACCTTGTAAGCACAACTCCTACTAAACTGCTTAATGAATTTTTATGAAACTTTACACAGTTGTAGTACACAACCTGCAGATGTGCATGAAGGAATACCGTTGCTGTCTAAAATTTAGAAGGGGAGATAATTCAACTTATACTTTCACGAAAACGGGGGTCGTGTACCTTGTAAGTGCAACTCCTCCTAAACGGCTTATTGGATTTTTATGAAACTTTACACATTTATAGTACACTACCTGCAGATGTGCATGAAGGAATATGGTTGCTATCCAAAATTAAAAAGGGGAGATAATTCAACTTATACTTTCACGAAAAGGGGGGCATGTACCTTTTAAACACAACTACTAAACTGCTTATTGAATTTTTATGAAACTTTACACAGTTGTAGTACACAACCTGCAGATGTGCATGAAGGAATACCGTTACTGTCTAAAATTTAGAAGGAGAGATAGTTCAACTTATACTTTCACGAAAAGGGGTGTCGTGTACCTTGTAAGCGCAACTCCTCCTAAACGGCTTATTGAAGTTTTGCGAAACTTTACACAGTTGTAGTACACTACCTGCAGATATGCATGAAGGAATATGGTTGCTGTCCAAAATTTAAAAGGGGAGATAATTCAACATACTTTCACGAAAAGGGGGGCATGTACCTTGGAAGCGTAACTCCAACTAAACTGCTTATTGAATTTTTATGACACTTTACACAGTTGTAGTACACAACTTGCAGATGTGCATGAAGGAATACCGTTGCTGTCTAAAATTTAGAAGGGGAGATAATTCAACTTATACTTTCACGAAAAGGGGGGTCGTGTACTTGTGGCGACCCCTAGATGTATGTTCTTGGTTAGTTTATTTTGGAAATGGGATGTTGTCTCCTTGACATAACTACATATCCGTTCAATTTTCATAGGTAACTTGCTAATATACATGTATTTCAAAGTTTGAACATCATAGTATTGCAAGCTGGGGGGGGGGCATCACTCAGTGAGGTCACTCACAGTTCTAGTTATTTGAGTGAGTAAGTGAGTGATTGTTGTTTAACGCTAACTCAGCAATATTTCAGCTATATCGTGGCGGTCAGTTTTATTGGTGGAGAAAATCGAAGTACCCGTAGAAAACCACCGACCTGCTGCAAGTCACTGACAAACTTTATCATGTAATGTTGTATCGAGTACACATACGGTAGCCAGTTTTTAAAGATATTAATTCCTATATATTACTTGGGAATGAGATTGGTATGAAAAATACTTTGCTGCTATGGAAGTAAAAGGTGAAGAAAACCTTTTTGTTTATAATGCTGGCTTTCTTTAAGATGGCTCTGGAATTCTTTTTATTTTCTAAACTTACTTGACTGTGTTGGAGACGGACGAGTCCATAGCAGCTAATTATTATTGGTAGTTATGGAAGGTAGAAGTGAAGGAAGCCATCATACATTAAACAGGGATGTTTCTGATTAGAAAATAAAATAACTGAAAATCAATGAAGAATAGCTGAAGCCATCAATGCACCCCTTCCAAATGATGCCTTTTTTTTATCATGTACTGCAACTTTCGGACTAATTTTTTTGTCAGAAGAAAATAGCTGAAATCAGTTAAATAAATGGGAAAAAAAATCCCTGATTAAATGATAGGCTTCTTTGAGATGGTGGAGGAAGTTGTTTTTTTCTATACTTACTTCTTGGCCGTAGTAGATGCACAGATGTTCATAACAACGCAATGTCATTTGTTTTTTTACGGATGTAGAAATTGAATGAAGCGGTCATATATTTAATGTGCGGTTTTTTTTCATGGTGGAGGAAGTTGGTTTGTTTTCGAAACTTACTTGGCTTTGGTGGAGGGGGAGGCGGGGGCAGGCGTTTACCAGGGTTGCGTTCAACAGAAGGTTCCCATTTCCATTTTCGTCTTCTGAAAGATAAAAACACATTAATTAAGGACAAATGTATTACATTAAATTGCAGATTTGACCGATTTCCCTCCATTTTGGATTTTATTTCTTTAATCCAACATAGTGCCGGCAGCCAATATATTTATGTTACCAGACTTCATGTAGTTAATGTGGTTTCTGAACGATGGTAACACACAATTCATACTAGGGACTGTCGTGGTCGTGATCGTATGGTAGTTTGATTTACAACTACCTGTGCAATGTGTCTAAGTGTAATGTTGGATAATCTTTCATGTTCTTCTACATCCATATACAATGTAATTTCTTACTAATGTATCCAATCAGTGCCTATCACCACTAAAGTTGTGAGTTTGAACACCGTTCATGGCAAGGTGTACTCGATGCAACATTATGTGATAGCGTTTGTCAGTGACTTGGGACAGGTCAGTGATTTTCTCCGGGTTCTCCGTTTCCTCCACCAATAAAACTGAGCGCCACGATATAACTAAGATGAAACACCACAAACAAACACAATTCAAACTCTAGGTGGAGCACAATTTTTGTTGATATATCACTAGCATGTTTTCAAGTTATAAAACAGTCATGCTGGACATCTTTTTGTATAATAAATGTGGAGTGAGTGAGTGAACAATTCTTCAGCTATATCATGGCGAGAATAAGTAATGTCCATGAGATGATGATACTCTCTGTTTTGTATTAGACAAATATGCTTATACTTGATTTTTTTTATAGTGCTAATTCACTGAATGAATAGTTCAAGTGTCACTTCATACAGACATATTAATTATCCAGATTCCGATCTAACCAGTCATTGCTCTTACACCTTAATATTCTTTGCTGGGGATCGATACCAAATTCTACCGCCATTGAGGTAAGTACGCTAATGGATAGGTTTTGGTTTATGGTGTTTAACGCCACTTTCAACAATATTTCAGTTATTTCGTCGTGGTCAGTTTTATTGGTGGAGGAAACCACTGACCTGCCGTAAGTCACTGACAAATTTCATCACATAATGTTGTATCGAGTACACCTCGCAACGTTAGTGGTGATAGGCACTGATTGTATAGGTAGTTGTAAATCCAACTACTATATGACCATGACGGCCCCCGCTAATGGATAGATTTTCACCGTCAATAATGGGTCTTAATCTATTAAACTTTTTGAAATGTATTGAATCAATTTGACAAAATAAATACATGTATCTGTTTTCATTATGGGTTGTGCTAAAATGCAGTAGGTAAAATTCATGTTGATATTTTTACTTTTTTATTTTAACAAATGTATAGAATTGTCTCCCCTTGTTGATGAAATTATTCAGTATGTACACAAATACTATATTTTGTTCGCTTACTAATTGAAAAAAAGACAATACACCTACAAAATGTATTTTGAAGTTTATTCCCATTTAAATCCTTTTATTATCTTCATTGTTCTCCTTATAAATTATCTCCATTTATGAATACTAATATGTTGACATTTATGTCACCATTTCATATGCTATGGTCAAGCGGAAATTACTATCATATCATGATATGTAAATTGCATTAATTATGAAAAGAAAGTTTAAACAGTCAAAAATACAATATCAACAAAATGATCAACTACCTCTCACCTCAAACCATTGAACACAAAAAGACCATGACATATGGCATTGGAATTCCAGGCTTAGGACAGACACAAAAATGTGGCGGGGTTTAACTGCTTAATGGAGCATATTCTAGATAATAAAGTTATAAATATGATTTGATTGAATATATACAATGTTTTTGTATACTGAACAGGTCAAGGGAGATAACCGTTAACATTAACTGTCAAATTGTCTAAATCAACATACTAATAGTATATACACTGTGTATTAGGGACGGACCATTTAACTTGAAGGGGGGGGGGGGGGGGTATGGTTTTATTTTAAAAAATATTCTGATTCCCAATGTTGCTGAACACAATTTTGGTTGAGGAAATAAAAAAATCTGATTCAGAGTTTTTGTCACATAACCAACCTAATGTTAAATTCTGGAAAAAAAATTCGCCCTTTGCGCGACATAAAAAATAAATATTCTAACTCTCGTGTTGTCCGAAAAAAAAATTCTGAACGAAGCAAAAAAACATAGCCCCCCCCCCCCCCCCCTGCAAGTTAAATGGTCGGTCCCTTAACATATTTTTTCACTATTGTATTGTATACTTACGGCCTTTGCTTACAAGCTGACAAAATTTTGGTCCAATTGATTGATCGGATGATCAAGTAGATACACAATGCGACGATTACAACTACCACCAGCATCAAAAAAGTAAACCAGGCGATATTCTTAGGGCTTTCAAAGAAAGTCAGGTATCTGTCGGTAGTTGTCGTAGGCGTGATAGTAGTATACTGGGCGACGACAACGGTAACGGTGGCTGTGTCCGTCAAGCCCCCAATATCTGTTGCTATAGCTGTGAATGTCAGCAGAGTACCAGTAGAAAAATCGTTTAACAATGATTTCACAATGTATATTTCACCAGTACTACTGACAGCAAAGTATGTTGTTGGTAAACCAGTCTGATCCAAAGAAAACGTTGTCTGACCTTCAAGTAAAAGAGAATGACAATGTTAAATATTCAGCAAAACAATATTTTATCAATTTCATATGGGCAACAATTTATGTGCCACAGAAAGAAATTATTATGTGTTTAGTGTAAATCAGATGTTTTCTATATAATTCATGTGATTCATAATTCATATGTCATATTCATTATCATTTACATCCATGCTTCACGACTGAACCTGCAAGATTTCTTATTACCACCAAACCTGTAATTTTATTTCTATTCTTTTCATTCAAATTTAGAAGGAATATTTGTTTTTGTGTGAAGGCAAAAGTTGGCAGCTTAAACAATAAGTCTTATAACCAAATTTAACAATAAAATGAAACTGACAAGAAAGGCTACAACAAAAGAAATTCTTTAAAATCTGGAATGAGTCCATGATTCACGATTATGAAGCTTCCTGTCTCGATTAACAATATCATCCAACAAGAATAATAAGCTATAAGGATATGATCAACATACACCGGTATCTCCTCCGAAGTTTGATGTTACAAGGAAAGGAGAAGATACCAAGATGTGGTGATCATAACCATAATTCAATATAGATAGACAAACATGTGGCAAAAATTTAAAACAAAACAGAAAAATACCAACAGATGAGCAACATGAATGCCATTCAAATCCGAGTATGAACTCATTTGATCATAAATGATAAAACGTTCCTTCTCGACATGATACATCACCATGTTACTCAGGGTAAAGGTCAAAATCCAGTTAATGTCGTAAACACAGTAAAAGGCATGAAAAAAATAAATAAATAAAATATAATAATACAAAATGTATGTGTGATGATCCACAAATTCACGATGGCGACTGCAAAGCTTCTGAAGTGATTAATTCAATCTTAACTGTCATAAACCGTTATGTAAGTATAGTTTGGTCTCTAGCAGCGATCCTCTATCTAGAAAATCTAAAAAAAAAACACACAAACCCTACAACATAATCTTCAACTTGTTGAAGGCGGTCAGTATTTGGTAGAAATGGCAGAAATATAATGTCTGTATACAGGTGCTGCTGGAATGATGCTACAAAGAGGACTTTAGAATGTCTGTTTACAGGTGCTGCTGGAATGATGCTACAAAGAGGACTTTAGAATGTCTGTATACAGGTGCTGCTGGAATGATGCTACAAAGAGGACTTTAGAATGTCTGTGGTATCATTAATATCAAGCTGAAATTTAAAGATTGAGCTAATTTCTTCTCTTTCTCTGAAATAACTCCTGTATGATGTCTGCCTCATATGCAAGCAAATAGGAACAAATCGACTAGATTGAGACCACGATTAGTACCCACTGGAGTGCCTTCTATCTGTTAAAAATAGCAAAAACGAGTACCTAACACAACAAATACGCTAACCAATATTTTGTAAATGTCAGTTATGGAGTACAGTTAAAATCAGAATTAGAGTAATTTTGCAAAAATTAAGACTTGTCCCTACTCAAAACAAAATACTTATATAATTACATTGGGCATTTTTACTGAAGAAACACGGAGTGAGTGAGTGGTTGTTGCTTAACACCAACTCACCAATTTTCAGCTATATCATGGCCAGAACTAGTTATTTTTTAAAGAGATGATGATGAGGTCTACTTTGTACTACATTCCGCGGATAAACATGTCGCCTCACTTGAGCACATCCTGATTCCAAGCCAACCAGTCTTTGCTTTTTCTCCTTAATGCTGCATGTTTAGTGGAGAAGCAACAAATACCAATTTTTATAGTCTTTGGTTTGAACCAACGTTCTACCATACTTGAGGCGAGCACACTAACCATTACACAACCGATCCGGTTAAAGTTATATCAATATCATTAACTGTGTTACTGAGTTTTAGTGTGAGATATGATAGTATAAATGGTAGAGAAATCAAATGTTTTTATACTGTTGTAAAGGAGAGATTTGAATTATATGAGGTCAAGCAGACATTTAGAAAATTTGAGGCCCACATCTGATTCACATCACTTCTGGATTATAGCTACTGTTACAATTCATCTGAAGGCCTGATTTGACAGTTGACAAACATTTATGTTAAAATGTTTGACAGAGAAGTCTTGGACATTTTCCCGACCCAATAGTATATATCACTGCTTGTATGGACACATATTCGTATCCAGTAACCAAAGGGAAGATCAATTTCGACACCTTTAGTGGAAAAGCTCTGAGAACACAAACTGATTTATTAATGTAAAGTGTTTCGTCAATATATATGTAGGGTTGCCAATTGAATTGCCATCATTCATTAAGCAGTCCATGTAATGTTGAAGAGTTGCCTTGGCCATCTATGTAATCAGTGCCTATCACCACTTAAAGTTTGGTTCCCACAATGAACGGGGGGTACTCGATACTATGTTATGTGATAATCTTGGCCAGGTTGGTGGTTTTATCTCATTACTCTGGTTTCCTCCACCAATCAAACTGACTGCCATGATGTAACGGAAATATGATGGCAAGTGGCGTTACACACATATCATATACAATATTTACCATAAACTCCAGCATCAGCATCAGTAGCAGCTAAAGCATCTCCAGTAAGTATCAGTCCAATTTCATCATTAGCATTGGAAAAATATGTGTACGTAGTTTTACTCAGAATAGGAGTATTATCATTAATATTGCTGAGTGTGACTTGTAAAGTGGCTGTGTCCTGAAGTGTACCGTCACTGACGTTGACATTACATATTACCGTTGTCGACGTGTCAATGTTAGCAGCATCACAGTCAAATTCTGATGCTAGAGTTATCTGCCCATAAGTGTCATTAATAGAAAATTGTGTACAATCAATAGAGTATTTCAATGCGTCTCCATCCGGATCGTTGACATCAAAACTGGGAGTGCCTATTACCATTCCAGCCTGTAAATATCAATAGACTAATAGTATTTGCATAGCAAAATTGTTTTCAGCTGCATATACAAATGGTGCCTGTCACCATATTGTGTTGAGTTGGTGCTTGTTATTTAACGCCAACTCAGCAATTGTTCAGCTATATCATGGCGAGAACAAGTTAATTTTCAATGCGATGATCATGAAGTCCACTGTGTACTAGACCAATATGCTTAGTTTGATATTTATAATGCTAGCTGACTGAAGCAACAGTCTGCAGATAGACATGTTGCCACACTCGGACACATTATCCTGATTCCGAGCCAACCAGTCATATTGTGTCGAAAATTTGATTCCTGTCCCTAGTGAGGTGTACTTGATACAACCGTAGGTGATCATGTTTATCAGAGGTTTGAGGCAGGTCGGTGGTTTCCCACTGTTACTGTGGTTTTCTCCAACAATAAAGTTGATCTCTATGATATAACTGAAATCTGTTGAAAACGTTGTCAAACTCCCATAATCCTAACAGGAAACAACCATAGTTACATCACATAGTTGTTTAAATGCAAGATTCGTGGCAAAAACAGAAGTATTATTCTATATACGTATAAAATACAATGAGGTACTTTTCCGAATTTCTGGAACAGAGTATTTCAATATGCTGTGGTGGCACAAAATGCAATCTATTGACATGACCAATATAAATTATCGCTAAGACTTGTGACATTCTGGTAGATCATTGTCAAAACCACTTTCACATGTTGCAGATTTACGGTTATATTAGTAAACGAGGCTTCGTACAATTTTTTTTTTTTTTTTTATCCATAATCAACCAAAGAAAGCAGACTTGTGTTCGAAATTACAGATTCTCTCCTTTTTACAATACAACTTTCATTGATTTCTTATTCATTGTTTTGTCTAAATTTAATGTGTATTTATAGAATTATTTTTCTCAAACTTTTCCTATGGTCCTTTGGCTGGATTATCACTTTGGCTGGATTTTCACTTTGACTTGGGGTGTATTCTGCGTTTGACTTGTTGGAAAATTCAATTAATAAATATGTGAAAAAAGTGTGTGATTCGTGAGTATATACATACAGGCCCTTCGTTCCCACTGATTGAATACGAGTTCTGTACGAAAACTGGGGCTTCATTTACATTAGTGATGGTAACTTGTAGTAACTCTGCGTCACTATCCTGTCCATCAGATACGGTTACAGTTATATCAGCTGTTTTTGTTGTAAAACTCTCATAGTTTATGTTGTTAGTGGAAGATGTCGTTATTAATCCGGCTGTAAAGAGAGAGATATTTCAATTACATCAAATATCATTATCAATCGGATAAAATAGAGAAGGGGTGAGATCCAATTAACTGGTTTAACCCAATTACATTATGTGCTGATCACATGCTGAGGACATGGATTTCTAATGTCATTATGTGCTTATCTCATGCTGAGGACATTGATTTCTAATGTCATTATGTGCTTATCTCATGCTGAGGACATTGATTTCTAATGTTATTATGTGCTTATCTCATGCTGAGGACATTGATTTCTAATGTCATTATGTGCTTATCTCATTCTGAGGACATTGATTTCTAATGTCATTATGTGCTTATCTCATGCTGAGGACATTGATTTCTAATGTCATTATGTGCTTATCTCATGCTGAGGACATTGATTTCTAATGTCATTATGTCACGGTCTTTGTTTTATGTTCAGTGATTTGAGGTGAGATATGGTTGTTTGTGTTGTTGATATTGTTGACCGTCACTGTTTAAATTGTTGACCGTCACTGTTTATATTATTGACCGTCACTGTTTAAATTGTCATTAATTACACCAACTGTTGCTGTTACTCCGAGTGCAAACAAATACAGATGATGTAATAAATCAATTACGTACATCGGAATAAATTTGGTTAAAACTACTTTAATTCAACATTAAGAGAAAGGGGGGTTAGGGTTATGGTGTTTAATGCCACTTTGAACAATATATCAGTTATATTGTGTCGGTCATTAAAGCGGAACACCCCGACAAAACCACCGACCTGCTACAAGTCACCGACAATCTTGATCACATATAGTTGTATCGAATACACCTAGCCATGAATGGGATTTGAACTCACAACGTTGGTGGTGGATAGGCACCGATTGAATAGGTAGTTGTAGTTCCAACTACCATACGATCATGACCACGATGACCCCTTTAGGAAAAAGGATTCTATTAAGGAATACAATATACTGTGAAATCATTATGAATCGTGGGTTTCTAATTTTGATGGTTTTCGTGGTTCACTTAAACCACAAAAATTAAAATCCAACGAAATACAATTTTCCCATTGATTGTTGCTTGTAGTGTTTGATACCCCGAATATATTCAAATACCAATGGATCACGAGAACCACGAAAGTTGGTACCAATGAATATAAGTACTTTGACAGTAATAATAAAGACATTACTTATTTGACTTACTGTTAGAATTAATGACTAAATAATTAGCAAATATTCCAGGATTAAACGTTGCTGTATAAGTGTGAGTATCTAGTACGTTCTGGTCAGATGTTGATACTTGGTAAACTGACGATCCGACAGCACTATTCTCTGCTACTGATACTGCCGAGGTTAATGGTAGGTTGTCTATCACAGGGGCGTGGTTGATATCTGACCAAAACAAATAAATGTAAATCTGAATTAGGTAACTGACCCAACAATGTTGATATTGTTTATCTTTTATGGGTCGATTACTATTTCATCTGTTTCTAGGGATAGGGATAGGGTTATGGTGTTTAACGCCACTTTCGACAATATTTCAGATATATCATGGGAGGTCAATTTTATTGGTGAAGGAAACCAAAGTACCCGGAGAAAACCACCGACCTGTCGCAAGTCACTGACAAAACTTTATCACATGATGTTATACCTTGCCATGAGCAAGACCATAATATAACGTCACTTCAAAGTTGATGTAATGTTAAAACTACATCTAGACATATCAACATAGAAATCGAAAAACGTTGTGTGCCTGGTGAGAACTAACATACACTTGTAGCTATGACACTACAGAAGTTAAAAATGTTTCCAGCAGGAATATCATTTGTGTTATTATATTGGCAAAAACGGGTCACAACAAAAATCTGAATTTTTTACCTGAAATGGTAACTGTGAGAATACGTGGTCCGACTAGAGTGTTACTATCATTGATATACACATTACAATCATAGCCTGTTATAGTTGTCCCCGTTAAATCAGCTGTTGATACGACTGCTCCAGCTAAAACGAGATATGTCTATGCACTAATTATAACCAGTCAACAATATATTGTAAACAAAAAATGAAATACAATTTTGGTAACTTCAAATGTTTCTTATTGAGATCACAGCATACCTTCTCAATTGAAAAAAACAAAACAAGACAAATTTAATACCGTAAAAATAATGCCAAAAAGAAGAGGAAACCAATATTACCCTATTAGATGGGCTACTTTATGGTGTTTAACGCCACTTTTAACAATTTTTCAGCTATATTGTGGCGGTCAGTTTTATTGGTGGAGGAAACCGGAGTACCCGGAGAAAACTCCCGACCTGTTGCAAGTCACTGACAAACTTTATCACATAATGTTGTATCGAATACACCTTGTCTGAATGAGATTCGAACTCATATGTAGTTATAAATCCAACTACCATCAATCACGACAACCTCTGTCCCTATTAGGTAAACAATAAAACAAATATTAAGTTAAAATATATACTATCTCAAAAAACTTAAAAATAGAAAAAAACGAATATTACACCTAATATCATCATATATGTTGACAAATTTGATTAAAAAAACAAACAAAAACAAAAACAAGACAAGAATTATATTAATCTGAACACTATCCCAATATGTTAAAAAATGAAAAGAAAAAGATGAAATTAGATGAAACCAACATTACACTCAATATCGTCCCAATTAGGTCAAAACAAGACAAAAATTATATTAAACTTTTCCCTGTCCCAAAAAGTTCAAAAACATGACAAAACTAATTTTACACTTTCCATTGTCCCAATTAGATACAAAAACAAAGGAAAAATTATATATATTATATCTTAGATGTAAAATGTACACCCTGTTGGGGAACAATCCACTTACAATTATAGATGTTAAAAGGATCCCCTGTTGGGGTACAATCCACTTACAGTTATAGATGTTAAAAGGACCCCCTGTTGGGGTACAATCCACTTACAGTTATAGATGTTAAAAAGACCCCCTGTTGGGGTACAATCCACTTACAATTATAGATGCTAAAAGGACCCCCTGTTGGGGTACAATTCATACTATAGAATATCTGGTCATTCTCATTATCTGTTACACTGACGTTATAAATTATTGTTCCTATGGAAACAGCTGTAGTTAACACTGTAACAGAATCTGAAAGGAAATTAAAATCATAAACTGTAAAATAGATTATTTCTTTCATACCTTATTTATCGCCATGCTGGAGCCGGAGGATATGAAAATAAAACAGAGTTTCTTCGTTGCAGATGTAATATCATCCAAAAGGGTCAGTCACTAGTTGTGAAGGAGGAATCAAATATAAACTCTCCCTGGGGTGGGAGTAATCAAATATAAACTCTCCCTGGGGTGGGAATATTCAAATATAAACTCCCCCTGGGGTGAGAGTAATCAAATATAAACTCTCCCTGGGGTGGGAGTAATCAAATATAAACTCTCCCTGGGGTGGGAGTAATCAAATATAAACTCTCCCTGGGGTGGGAGTAATCAAATATAAACTCCCCCTGGGGTGGGAGTAATCAAATATAAACTCTCCCTGGGGTGGGAGTAATCAAATATAAACTCCCCCTGGGGTGGGAGTAATCAAATATAAACTCCCCCTGGGGTGGGAGTAATCAAATATAAACTCTCCCCGGGATAGGACATAAATGAGAGCCTCGTATTTAAAGAATCAAATATAAATCCTCCCTTGGACGGGAGGGATCAAATATAAGCTCTCACCGGGTTGGGACATAAATAACAGCCTCTTGTTTGAAGATTCAACACTCTTAAAACGTAAAAAGACACTTAGCAACAAACTCCCGATTAGCAAGTATGATAGAAGTGGACGTTGGTGACACGTTACAAAGGCAACAATTTTCGACTATATCCATCATCTCCCCTCCCATTTTCTTTATGGAAATGAAAACATCCGCCACTACACACATCCCAGCGACATATTATAGCTACATGATTTCAGGTTAATAAACTTGTTATTGTCATGAATCAACATTTTATATAAAAAAAAAAAAAAAAAAAAAAAAATTAATCAATCAAAATTTCATATGGAAAATATGTGCATTTCCACTAAAGGAAGATTTCAGGAGGAAAAACTATTAAATGATCAAATGATAAAAATAGTATATCATTTAAACTGACATTCAATAAAGCCAACAATACTGAAGAGTAGCTTGGACTTGAACCTAACCTGACTTTTGGATTATCCAAAACAAAATTATATTCCGAACATTTTAAAGGTGGTATACATGTTAACATGACACTTTTACATATTTGTTTCATTTAAAGGGGCATTAGCTACGATTTTGACCAAAACAATTATATGTTTTGGAAATTGGTAAATAGCTTTAAAATGATGAAATAAAGGTAAACATTTCACATTAAGCAGCTTATCGTACCACTTTTGAGAACGAAGATTACCATCGATTTATTATTTCCTTGCAAGCAAATAATTTGACCTCGCTTTCTCCGTATGTAACTGACCTTACTAGTGACAGGTAAAAACGAATAATTTGTATTTTGTCGCTTATTAACTGCAAACTTGCATGGTTCTTTGTCCGTAATTAAAACCGACTAAATGCAGATTCACAAAAAAATAAGAAATAAGTGCATTGTTGTACTGATTTAATGACGATTCGACAAACTCCGTAAGCAATGTCGATAATTAATAAGATGACGTACATCTCTTGATCGATCTCAAAACACGAGCAGTTGCACGATTTTTCCCGATGCGCGTACATTTCATAACATTTATAAGTTACAGAAACACGTTTTATTAAGGCATCAATCATATCTGATAGTTTTTACGGGTAACAGAAATTTACGATTTGGCAGATAATGCCCCTTTAAGTTTCCCTCTGAGGAATTGTAAACATAAGTTAAACTGGATGATATGTAAAATCATGTACACTAAGACAAGATAAGAAATGTAGAAAAAGATACTAAGAGAAAAAGTCAATCAGTATAGAAAGACAAAAGATGTGATCAAGAAAATAAAAAGAGACAAAGATAAACAATAAGTAAACTGAAGAAAACACAGGACACTCCTGGGATGTTGTGAACAGGATAACAGGGACGGACAGATATTACGACATACTCTGAGTCATCTGTAGAAGATAAAACAAAGATTTGATTAATGACTTGATATGTTATGTTGACATTAGTCAGCTTTAATCCATATATTCACGAATAACGACATATGCATGATTAAAACAAATTAAAGAAATTAAACTGGACTCTTAACAAAACAAATGTTCCTAAGATATGGGTGTAGATTTTAATGTACATTTTTGTACATACTATCCTTACACGGCATATGTTGATTCAAGCTTGTAAATAGACCATTTTCACATTTCTGACTTTGATTCTAAAATTATATGTTTTACAGGAGTTATTTCCTTTTAAGGTGAGCAAAACTGTTCGCTTTCATATGAAGTTCAATAAAAATAACATAAAATCTGCTCAAAATTTTAATATTGTAAAAAATTTTGAATTTTCTATTTGCTATATAATTATCCTCTGATTTTTGACAACACTCCTTTATTTACAAATTAGGAGAACTTTATACTCAAATTTGTTTACATTTCCATTGCTCTTACTTGAATGGGTGTCATTTTACCCATCAAAAAAGTGATAATTTGTATTAAAAGGGAATAAAACATATAATTTTGGAATCAAATCGGAAATGTGGAAAAGGCTTATCGCAGAATGGTAACGATGCATGTCTTCGTATACCAACATTTAGCTCCTGGGTTCATCCTCAGTTTTGTAAGGAGTCTGTGTTTCCCATATCTTTTTAGTTGTCTGTGTTGTGATGAGTTTGTTTTGTATTGTTTGTCTCCGTCCTGTGTCTTGTGTGACCAGTGTTCCCAGTGTCTCCGTCCTGTGTCTTGTGTGCCCAGTGTTCCCAGTGTCTTTGTCCTGTGTCTTGTGTGACCAGTGTTCCCAGTGTCTTTGTCCTGTGTCTTGTATGCCCAGTGTTCTCAGTGTCTCCGTCCTGTGTCTTGTGTGCCCAGTGTTCCCAGTGTCTTTGTCATGTCTTGTGTGCCCAGTGTTCCCAGTGTCTTTGTCCTGTGTCTTGTGTGCCCAGTGTTCCCAGTGTCTCCGTCCTGTGTCTTGTGTGCCCAGTGTTCCCAGTGTCTTTGTCCTGTGTCTTGTGTGCCCAGTGTTCCCAGTGTCTCCGTCCTGTGTCTTGTGTACCATGTGTTCCCAGTGTCTCCGTCCTTTGTCTTGTGTGCCCAGTGTTCCCAGTGTCTCTGGATTTTCCATTCTTGACCTCCTCTTCAGTTATCTTTAACGTTAATTAGCACCACTGTTTATTTTTATTACTCACTTTGTAGATTGGTGAAGACTGGTTGTTGATTGCGTTGTATATATACTATAAATGGTGCGGTATCTGAATCTTTTGTATCTGTACATTCTATAACTAAATCATACTTATTAGCAGTATCATAATCCAAACCAGGCTGATCTTTAACAAATATACCAAACTCTGTAATATAAAAGGGAGAGGATTCCCAGCAGGAACAGAACGTCATTTAAATGTTGAAATACCATTCATACCACATCAAGATGTTTTTTTCAACGTTAATTCAACGTTGACACAACGCCAATATGTTTTTTCAATGTTAATTCTACTTTGACACACAGTCAAGATGTTTTTTCAACGTTATTCAAAGTTTAACTGATGTTATGTTCCATGCTGGATTCAGATAGTCATTCTTTGATGGCTTGGTTTGGTTCATTGTGTTTAATGTCACTTTCAACAATATTTCAGTTATATTGTGATATATAAAGTTATCAAAAGCAATACATACATTCTTTAAGAACAGTAGGCGATTCACTGAAGGAAAATAATTCCTACCTCCCATTTTACTTATCTGTTATCATTTATTCTTTCTATATTATAATTTCTTTAATATGTATTATCCGTCATGCTCTCTGTCAGACCTATGTTTGTATGATACTTAAGAGAGTTTTATATAAGTTGATAAAACTAAAGTTCAATCCTGTTGTATATATTTGACAATAAAATATGCTTAGCAAAAAAACCAACAGAAAATGTTGAATGAAAGCCTTTGTAATTACAGCTTACACAAACTATGTACCCTATCAGTGTTTCAGACGGACGGACAGAGATAACGGTTCCTATACCTGTGACCACCATTGGTGATCCAGGTAAAACACAAATGGAGCCCTGTATAAATATTAGTATCATGCATATGTCTGTTTCAAGCTTACGTGAAGTGCCGGAGATCAGCTTTGTGAAAAAAATGGTTGTTCCAGCCGCTGGCGTTGATGATTGGATATCACACGTCACGAAATCACTGGCTGACGAATCTGTAACATTGATGGCAAACAACTCTGTCTCAATTAGTAGTCCTTCACTTATAGTACTGGTGGCTGACACCATGTTATTTATAACTGGAGGCTGATAAATATATAAAAATAAACAAAATATTACAGTCAAACTTGTCTAAGCTGACCTTGAATAAAGTGGAATCTTGTATAAAACTTTAATGTCCCAAAGTATGAAATATTTGTTATTTTACTGTGTATAAATCGAACTCCTGTTATTCCTAAGCATAAATGTTGTCCCCCAGTTAGATTCAGTTTAGACAGGCTACGTTGTACTATATAACTGCAATTATTTTCCTGCGTTTCGTAGTATAGAGGGAAATCATTGTACTAACAGTATGTAATGAGAATTTTAATCACATGGCTAATTATTTGTGCGGGAAAATATTTTCCATTTGAATCATTCTCTAGCCAACATCAAACTAAACAACTTGTATCCAAGCTTAAGTCAATATATTTACCTACATGTATATTGTTTTAATTATAACTGATAATTATTTTTTCTTAAATGGAATTTTAGTCATATATAGTATGATTTTTGTTCACAAATAACCGTTCAAGTATTGCCCTTGAGGCGAATATGTCATTGGGTTCTGGACACAGGTTTCCGGAGATCCTCATTACACTAAAATATATCTGATCGTGGTGTCTGGTTTTTCCTGGCTGGTGAAATCACATTGAGAGAGATTTTCATACAATAAATTTATACAGGATGACACTGAGGTTCATTTCATTCATGTAAATTGTTGCTACAGTATTTAGAGATTATCTGATTTTCATAATTGTTTATTATATTTCTATGTGATCAAACATGTTTATTAAGTTTCTATGTGATCAAACATGTTTATTAAGTTTCTATGTGATCAAACATGTTTATTAAATTTCTATGTGATCAAACATGTTTATTAAATTTCTATGTGATCAAACATGTTTATTAAATTTCTATGTGATCAAACATGTTTATTAAGTTTCTATGTGATCAAACATGTTTATTAAATTTCTATGTGATCAAACATGTTTATTAAGTTTCTATGTGATCAAACATGTTTATTAAATTTCTATGTGATCAAACATGTTTATTAAATTTCTATGTGATCAAACATGTTTATTAAATTTCTATGTGATCAAACATGTTTATTAAATTTCTATGTGATCAAACATGTTTATTAAGTTTCTATGTGATCAAACATGTTTATTAAATTTCTATGTGATCAAACATGTTTATTAAGTTTCTATGTGATCAAACATGTTTATTATGTTTCTATGTGATTTAATACTGTATCATAGTTCACAAATAATAAATCTGGTGTCCTCTAGTCTTGTTGGGTATACGGCAATCTGAAAATTGTGTATTTTTATATATTTTGCTATGTTTGATTATGAATAAAGTGTGTACAATTAAATAAGAAGAGGGCAAAGACAATAAATCTGATCTTGACATTTTGAAGGCAATCTTTGTTCTACAAATAATTACATTATGAGTGGATGAGTGGTTATTGTTGGGCGTTGTTTGCACACATTTCAATAACGCTTAAATCCATATCATAATTATATGAAACAACTGGTCAATACTTACATTATTAGATACAATGACTTGTGCTCTATCAGTGTCTGTCTGACCACACCGGTCAGTAACTCTAAAATCCTTGTCAATACTTACATTATTAGTTACAATGACTTGTACTCTACCAGTGTCTGTCTGACCACATCGGTCAGTAACTCTAAAATCCTTGTCAATACTTACATTATTAGTTACAATGACTTGTACTCTACCAGTGTCTGTCTGACCACACCGGTCAGTAACTCTAAAATCCTTGTCAATACTTACATTATTAGTTACAATGACTTGTACTCTACCAGTGTCTGTCTGACCACACCGGTCAGTAACTCTAAAATCCTTGTCAATACTTACATTATTAGTTACAATGACTTGTACTCTACTAGTGTCTGTCTGACCACACTGGTCGGTAAACTCTAAAATCCTTGTCAATACTTACATTATTAGTTACAATGACTTGTACTCTACCAGTGTCTGTCTGACCACACTGGTCGGTAAACTCTAAAATCCTTGTCAATACTTACATTATTAGTTACAATGACTTGTACTCTACCAGTGTCTGTCTGACCACATCGGTCAGTAACTCTAAAATCCTTGTCAATACTTACATTATTAGTTACAATGACTTGTGCTCTATCAGTGTCTGTCTGACCACATCGGTCAGTAACTCTAAAATCCTTGTCAATACTTACATTATTAGTTACAATGACTTGTACTCTACCAGTGTCTGTCTGACCACACTGGTCGGTAAACTCTAAAATCCTTGTCAATACTTACATTATTAGTTACAATGACTTGTACTCTACCAGTGTCTGTCTGACCACATCGGTCAGTAACTCTAAAATCCTTGTCAATACTTACATTATTAGTTACAATGACTTGTACTCTACCAGTGTCTGTCTGACCACACCGGTCAGTAACTCTAAAATCCTTGTCAATACTTACATTATTAGTTACAATGACTTGTACTCTACCAGTGTCTGTCTGACCACACTGGTCGGTAAACTCTAAAATCCTTGTCAATACTTACATTATTAGTTACAATGACTTGTACTCTACCAGTGTCTGTCTGACCACATCGGTCAGTAACTCTAAAATCCTTGTCAATACTTACATTATTAGTTACAATGACTTGTACTCTATCAGTGTCTGTCTGACCACATCGGTCAGTAACTCTAAAATCCTTGTCAATACTTACATTATTAGTTACAATGACTTGTACTCTACCAGTGTCTGTCTGACCACACTGGTCGGTAAGCTCTAAAATCCTTGTCAATACTTACATTATTAGATACAATGACTTGTACTCTATCAGTGTCTGTCTGACCACACTGGTCGGTAAACTCTAAAATCCTTGTCAATACTTACATTATTAGTTACAATGACTTGTACTCTATCAGTGTCTGTCTGACCACATCGGTCAGTAACTCTAAAATCCTTGTCAATACTTACATTATTAGTTACAATGACTTGTACTCTATCAGTGTCTGTCTGACCACATCGGTCAGTAACTCTAAAATCCTTGTCAATACTTACATTATTAGTTACAATGACTTGTACTCTACCAGTGTCTGTCTGACCACACTGGTCGGTAAACTCTAAAATCCTTGTCAATACTTACATTATTAGATACAATGACTTGTACTCTATCAGTGTCTGTCTGACCACACTGGTCGGTAAACTCTAAAATCCTTGTCAATACTTACATTATTAGATACAATGACTTGTACTCTACCAGTGTCTGTCTGACCACATCGGTCAGTAACTCTAAAATCCTTGTCAATACTTACATTATTAGTTACAATGACTTGTACTCTACCAGTGTCTGTCTGACCACACCGGTCAGTAACTCTAAAATCCTTGTCAATACTTACATTATTAGTTACAATGACTTGTACTCTACCAGTGTCTGTCTGACCACACTGGTCGGTAAACTCTAAAATCCTTGTCAATACTTACATTATTAGATACAATGACTTGTACTCTATCAGTGTCTGTCTGACCACATCGGTCAGTAACTCTAAAATCCTTGTCAATACTTACATTATTAGTTACAATGACTTGTACTCTACCAGTGTCTGTCTGACCACACTGGTCGGTAAACTCTAAAATCCTTGTCAATACTTACATTATTAGTTACAATGACTTGTACTCTACCAGTGTCTGTCTGACCACACTGGTCGGTAAACTCTAAAATCCTTGTCAATACTTACATTATTAGTTACAATGACTTGTACTCTACCAGTGTCTGTCTGACCACATCGGTCAGTAACTCTAAAATCCTTGTCAATACTTACATTATTAGTTACAATGACTTGTACTCTACCAGTGTCTGTCTGACCACACCGGTCAGTAACTCTAAAATCCTTGTCAATACTTACATTATTAGTTACAATGACTTGTACTCTACCAGTGTCTGTCTGACCACACCGGTCAGTAACTCTAAAATCCTTGTCAATACTTACATTATTAGTTACAATGACTTGTACTCTACCAGTGTCTGTCTGACCACACTGGTCGGTAAACTCTAAAATCCTTGTCAATACTTACATTATTAGTTACAATGACTTGTGCTCTATCAGTGTCTGTCTGACCACATCGGTCAGTAACTCTAAAATCCTTGTCAATACTTACATTATTAGTTACAATGACTTGTACTCTACCAGTGTCTGTCTGACCACACCGGTCAGTAACTCTAAAATCCTTGTCAATACTTACATTATTAGTTACAATGACTTGTGCTCTATCAGTGTCTGTCTGACCACATCGGTCAGTAACTCTAAAATCCTTGTCAATACTTACATTATTAGTTACAATGACTTGTACTCTACCAGTGTCTGTCTGACCACACTGGTCGGTAAACTCTAAAATCCTTGTCAATACTTACATTATTAGTTACAATGACTTGTGCTCTATCAGTGTCTGTCTGACCACATCGGTCAGTAACTCTAAAATCCTTGTCAATACTTACATTATTAGTTACAATGACTTGTACTCTACCAGTGTCTGTCTGACCACACTGGTCGGTAAACTCTAAAATCCTTGTCAATACTTACATTATTAGTTACAATGACTTGTGCTCTATCAGTGTCTGTCTGACCACATCGGTCAGTAACTCTAAAATCCTTGTCAATACTTACATTATTAGTTACAATGACTTGTACTCTACCAGTGTCTGTCTGACCACACTGGTCGGTAAACTCTAAAATCCTTGTCAATACTTACATTATTAGTTACAATGACTTGTACTCTACCAGTGTCTGTCTGACCACACTGGTCGGTAAACTCTAAAATCCTTGTCAATACTTACATTATTAGTTACAATGACTTGTGCTCTATCAGTGTCTGTCTGACCACATCGGTCAGTAACTCTAAAATCCTTGTCAATACTTACATTATTAGTTACAATGACTTGTACTCTACCAGTGTCTGTCTGACCACACTGGTCGGTAAACTCTAAAATCCTTGTCAATACTTACATTATTAGTTACAATGACTTGTACTCTACCAGTGTCTGTCTGACCACACTGGTCGGTAAACTCTAAAATCCTTGTCAATACTTACATTATTAGTTACAATGACTTGTGCTCTATCAGTGTCTGTCTGACCACATCGGTCAGTAACTCTAAAATCCTTGTCAATACTTACATTATTAGTTACAATGACTTGTACTCTACCAGTGTCTGTCTGACCACACTGGTCGGTAAACTCTAAAATCCTTGTCAATACTTACATTATTAGTTACAATGACTTGTGCTCTATCAGTGTCTGTCTGACCACATCGGTCAGTAACTCTAAAATCCTTGTCAATACTTACATTATTAGTTACAATGACTTGTACTCTACCAGTGTCTGTCTGACCACACTGGTCGGTAAGCTCTAAAATCCTTGTCAATACTTACATTATTAGTTACAATGACTTGTACTCTACCAGTGTCTGTCTGACCACACTGGTCGGTAAACTCTAAAATCCTTGTCAATACTTACATTATTAGTTACAATGACTTGTACTCTACCAGTGTCTGTCTGACCACACTGGTCGGTAAACTCTAAAATCCTTGTCAATACTTACATTATTAGTTACAATGACTTGTGCTCTATCAGTGTCTGTCTGACCACATCGGTCAGTAACTCTAAAATCCTTGTCAATACTTACATTATTAGTTACAATGACTTGTGCTCTATCAGTGTCTGTCTGACCACATCGGTCAGTAACTCTAAAATCCTTGTCAATACTTACATTATTAGTTACAATGACTTGTACTCTACCAGTGTCTGTCTGACCACACTGGTCGGTAAGCTCTAAAATCCTTGTCAATACTTACATTATTAGTTACAATGACTTGTGCTCTATCAGTGTCTGTCTGACCACATCGGTCAGTAACTCTAAAATCCTTGTCAATACTTACATTATTAGTTACAATGACTTGTACTCTACCAGTGTCTGTCTGACCACACTGGTCGGTAAACTCTAAAATCCTTGTCAATACTTACATTATTAGTTACAATGACTTGTGCTCTATCAGTGTCTGTCTGACCACATCGGTCAGTAACTCTAAAATCCTTGTCAATACTTACATTATTAGTTACAATGACTTGTACTCTACCAGTGTCTGTCTGACCACACTGGTCGGTAAACTATAAAATCCTTGTCAATACTTACATTATTAGTTACAATGACTTGTACTCTACCAGTGTCTGTCTGACCACACTGGTCGGTAAACTCTAAAATCCTTGTCAATACTTACATTATTAGTTACAATGACTTGTGCTCTATCAGTGTCTGTCTGACCACATCGGTCAGTAACTCTAAAATCCTTGTCAATACTTACATTATTAGTTACAATGACTTGTACTCTACCAGTGTCTGTCTGACCACACTGGTCGGTAACTCTAAAATCCATAGTGTGTGTTGCTATTGATAAAGCCTTTGCTGTCCTTAATTCCACTGAAAAAAAGTAGAAACCATGTGTCTAGGTTTTTTTTACTAATCAGTTAATTTGTAGCAAGGGCATAAGATAAAAGTGGTCTGCCAGTAAATTCACATGTAACAAACTAACATATAGAATAACGGCAATTTTGAAGGTCGAGACAGACATTATCGCTAATAAGTCCGATAGGAAGAGCTGGGATATTCGTGATAATGTCTGTGGAGGCCATCAGAACTGACGTTATGGTTTTTATTAGTGATATCATAATGTGTTTTGTGTCTGATTGTGAATCAAGGTCAGTTCAGTGCTTCAGACTTTATCAGGGGCATACATCAAAGCTAAAATGTGCAATTTGCCGATAAATAAGTAATATCGTACCAATGTTCATAATACCAATGTGCAAAGCTTTCAAAAAAAGAATGTGACCACAAAATATGAGTGATCATAAAACCGCAATAACTGAGTTTGAGATAAAGGGGTTTCGACTGTAAATGTTTCCTATATTTCATGTGCAAGTATATTTTGTATTATATGAACTAGCATCTTTTAGATTTCTGAGAAAAATTGCAGGAGCAGTCAAATGCACAATTAAAACATGCTCCTCAAAAGGAAGATATGTTTACCAATAATAACTTCAACAGAGAAGAATTTATTCATTTTCACATCTTTACTAGGTGTATCAGCATCCAACAAAAGTTTTAATTTGAGGATAAAATCTGGTGGTGGAGATATCTCCTCAAAACATGCACCCTTAATATGCAAGTTAATAACCGATTTATTCCAACCATATTTTTATACATGTCCCAAGTCAGCATCGGGCTTTTCCAATGTCAAATATCATGGTCTTTTTGTACTTAGTTAGCGAAAGTGAGAGGGGATTGTTGGTTTTGTTGATATTGGTGGAATTGTTGACCGTCACTGTTTAAACTTTAATTTCATAACCAGCAGGAAATATTAACAACCTGCAACTCTTTCTGCAAAATGTCAGACAATTCTTATAAAAACAAAGATATCTGATTTAGTTCACACGATACGTTTCTGGAATAAGCTTCATCTGTATGCTCATGGCCAAAACAAATAGGTAAGCCAAATAATCTAAAAGACTCTGTGAGCAAAAGAACCAACTAGCCAAACTCGGCTAAGGTTACCTATGCCCAAGGGAGATATCACTATGATAATATCCCTCTGTATATAAATATCCCACAAAATTTTAAATATCTAAATAAATATTTCCGGATGAGTTATATAATCTCCGTGAAATATGCATAGTCCGATTCTATGGTACAGCGGTTCTACGATACTCTGTATTCACATGCCATCTCAACCAATTTTCGCTGCCTTTTCTTTAATTTAATTACCACAGTACCATAATATACCGATATATACTGCATTCAAAGATACAGATACGATATTTTAAAGACGGACATGCTGAAAATTTAATTGACTCCAAGTTGAATGAGAATCAGACCCTCCCGTAGACCCCCCATATTATATGATTTGTCAAATAGTACAATGTGTACATATAGTCCGTTTGTTTTATAGACAAGTATGTTTTATTTCTAATGGTCTTCTAGGTGACTATGTTAAGATACAAATGTGTTCATGCCACGATATAGCTGAAATATTGCTAAGGTTGGTGTTAAACACCAATCAATCAATCAATCAATCAATCAATCAATCAATCAATCAATCAATCAATCAATCAATCAATCAATCAATCAATCAATCAATCAATCAATCAATCAATCAATCAATCAATCAATCAATCAATCAATCAATCAATCAATCAATCAATCAATCAATCAATCAGATTGTGGCTTGAAAACTTGATTGTTTATGTTACCTACCATCTTCGTTAGCCAAGGGTTACGATTCTGGTCCCCCTTCTCTCCACCTTTGGCGGATCTAGAACAGAATACACTTTGAATTTCGCGCGCAATGCCACCTGGTGGCTTATCGAAGTTGCGCCCCTTAGATAGTCGTCATCGCCAGCCAATCAGAATTATTTTGTTATACGTATGTTGAAAATGGCAGCGCCCAGTGAAGAAAAAACTTATTTGTGATCAATTTAATTTGGAAGCACTTACTGTCAACCAAGTGAAAAGTTTCAAAGCTTTGGCAGACGGGAAAGATGTTTTCATTGGAACCAAAACGGGAAGTGGCATCTTTGCTTACATTTCGTCGATATTAATTTGGAAGCACTTACTGTCAACCAAGTGAAAAGTTTCAAAGCTTTGGCAGACGGGAACGATGTTTTCATTGGAACCAAAACGGGAAGTGGCATCTTTGTTTACATTTCGTCGATAGCATGTGCTCCGTGTAAAACGTCTTCCGATTGGATACGTGTTCTGGTAGCCGTAACCAATGAAATATTAAAGCGCGAATGCTCAAAATGTATTCTAGATCCGCCAAGGGCGAAGAGAAGGGGGACCCGAATCGTAACCCTTGGTTAGCGAAGATGGTTACCTACATGTTCCGGTATTAAAGGTAAAATAAGCTGTAGATGACGTCATGCTGGTTGTCAAGACATCCGTGGGATCTGCGTCAGATACTACCAGCGTGACAACCAACGTATTGGTAGCTACGTCATCGTCATAATTTAAGATCAATGTGGTAGCTAAGTTGTCGATGACAGGAACATTTCCTAAAAATAAATATTTTAAAGAAATTATTTGAAAAATTTTAACATCAATCTCCGTATTATACACTATATTATATATAAAAAAAACTTACAGATATTATTTGAGAAATTTTAACATATATCAATCTCCATATTATATACTATATCATGTTCTGGTAACTAAAATGCCTGAGGACAAATCGTTAACTGATGATGGTCTGGTTTAACCCCACCACTTTTTACTGAAGTGCCTGTTTCAAGCCAGGAATGTTAGTGGTCATGTATTTGTGTGTTAGGGATATCGATTTTGCCTCTATTTCTAAAAATTTTCAATTGGATTTTGGAACTGCTCTAACAGTGTGGTATTATTTGTTTTTCTAGATTTTAGAACTGCTCTAACATTGTGGTATTATTTGTTTTTCTAGATTTTAGAATTGCTCTAACATTGTGGTATTATTTGTTTTTCTAGATTTTAGAATTGCTCTAACATTGTGGTATTATTTGTTTTTCTAGATTTTAGAATTGCTCTAACATTGTGGTATTATTTGTTGTTCTAGATTTTAGAACTGCTCTAACATTGTGGTATTATTTGTTTTTCTAGATTTTAGAACTGCTCTAACAGTGTGGTATTATTTGTTGTTCTAGATTTTAGAACTGCTCTAACAGTGTGGTATTATTTGTTTTTCTAGATTTTAGAACTGCTCTAACATTGTGGTATTATTTGTTGTTCTAGACCCCAATGATATGATATTGAAATGACTGTCATATTATTTTTTTTTAACCTTGTAGCGATCATAGTTACCTGGGGTTAACACAGCATGTATCCCATAATCCCTGTCTGTAGTTTGCGCCACTGACCCCCAATTGAATGTAGCTGATGACGCTACTCCAGTAGCCTTCCTAACCTGATGCCCCTTGTCATAAGATACAATAGGACTACCAGGGGTATACCTGTAGACAAAACAATATCATGTTAAGTTCTTTTTCGTTCCTCAGAAGATCGATTTTGTACAAGTGTATGCATTTTTCTTATATATTTTATGTCAAGCATCTGTATATTATCGAATATTGTCACTGTTAAGAAAGGCTATGATCTAGCCTGGCCTAGTGTAGAAGTTAAGGTAGTTCGGAGGTAAAGAAAAAAAATGATACTTTATCCAAATACATAAAAAAAAAATATAAATAGTGTGTCATCAGCCATATTAGAGCACAATACACATCAGCAGCGGAAAATTTAGTGTTTTTGCTATTATTTTACATACAATAATAGGGGAAATAGTATACTTGATATTGCAAAGTCAATTTAGTAAGAAATAAATGATAGAATTTTAAAACAGTGTTAATTTGAATAATTTATACCCTAAATCTCATTATAAATATAAAAAAATAATAGACCACCTTGCATATCAGAAAGAATATAACTTTTTTTTTAGTTCTGTTGCTATGGAATTAATCCTGTTGTTAGGATTTTATCACATTGAGTGAATAAAATTATTCTTTTCAAAACTTTTTTTGCATGAAGTTTGAAAATATGAAGGTCTTGAATGACTAGTCAGATGGATTAGATCCATCCTTTTCTTTGGGAAATTTCATTTTTTGTTGTTGAAAAATCTGTGATTTTGAGAATTTAGTCAAGTTCATGTAAAAACTTGAATATAATTATTGGTTTATTTTAAAAACTACTTGGCATGAAGCTTTCAAATGCAAAGGTCTTAAAAGAGGTATCAGATTCCAAAAGATCTGATCAACAGTTTTGTGGAAAATCATAGTTTTTTGTTGAAAAATACAGGAATTTTGAGAATTGAGTCTTATTGATGTAAAAACTAAGTAATTAAAAAAAAAATACTTGAAAATTCTAAACATAAATTTCTTCATGAGTTTTCAGACACAAGAACCATGAACATTATTTTTGAGGTAAATCATAGCTAACTAACTAATTAACCAGAGGCTCCTGACAGCCTGTATTATTCAGTATTCATCATTATGATTTCCGGTGGACAGAATTGTTGAAATAGCAGACGAAACATAACAATTGATAGTATTTATAGATACGATTGTTGTAAAAAAATAACTTTGATAGAGCTTTTAATATTATTTATTGTATTCATTTATTGTCTATTGTTTGAACATGTATTATGTCGGAATTAAAAGCTCATTTGAGGTTGTGTTATAATTGCTTGCCTCTGTCCGACTCTAAATAAAACTTGTACTTTGCATATTGCCATAAATTTCCATATACAATGTACGAACGGAAGATGTGTAGATGAATGAACGAAACTGCTTCATAGTACACCCAAATGTTGCTCAACTGCTTCATAGTACACCCAAATGTTGCTCAACTGCTTCATAGTACACCCAAATGTTGCTCAACTGCTTCATAGTACACCCAAATGTTGCTCAACTGCTTCATAGTACACCCAAATGTTGCTCATATTCTATATTTCCTGAGCAACAAGTAGGTTATCGATAAAAGACAGCTCGTTGTTTTAACTTAGACATTCTTTGACTGTTTTAACCTTCATGTACAACCTTTTTCTGAGGTTGAGCTGATCGGGATTAAACTGTCGAAAGTGTTCAATTATCGGTTACGTCATTTTAAATGTACCGATTTTATTCTTTTCCTTATAGAAATCATTATCAACGTTCATTTTAATAAATGTTATGGTGTACGACTTGGTATGGTATACGGATCCCGCGAAATTTTAAACCTTTGAAATACTCAAGTTATATATAAGACCGGTTAATCTGTCTCAAGTGATATAGAGCGAAGGAGAGTAGTGTGGGAGCCAGGGAACAGAACTCACCAGTCTATAAACAATATTCAACATGACAAATCATGTATAAAGCCTGGCTGCGCGGGAACCTTAGCTCTTGTGTGTTTTTCTGTGACATCTTTATTTGGTAAAAAAAAAAAAAAAAACAAAAACAAAAAACAAATTATTCCACACCATCCATTTGATTTGACAGTGTCTACATATATTGTCTTCATAGAAATCGTCTAGCATACAATTAATCTGACCATTCACCCAATTTGTCATCACTACATGAGAGAGCTACGATATTGTTATTATGGCTGGGTCGATACATCTGTTGGTGGACTAGTCCCAGAGGGCATCATCCATCCAGTAGTCAGAGGTTCTCCATGGTTTCTAATGTTTATCTATATTTGATATACACAGTTCCTAAATACTGTATTTTTTTAAATCTAAGGCCAATCTCTGGTATAGGAAACCATAGCTGATTATGGTTATATTGTTCAGAACGTTTGGTCTATGGTATACTTCCTACTTTTCTCATTCATTACGGTTTTGTAGCTAGAGTAACACGACGGGTGCTACTAGTGGAGCAGGAACTGCTTACCCTTCCGGAGCATATGAATTCACCTCCGGTTTTTAGTGGGATTCGTGTTACTCGAGCTTTAACTTTATGTGTAATGCTTTGAAAATCGTTGTTTGTACTTTTTCTTTTGGACATTGTGTTGTCTGTCCTTCTTTGATTTACGGATTCTGATTACTCCTTTGGTATCTTCAAACTCTTCTTGGCATTCCAATATTTTATTGGTTTTAAATAAACTTACCACCCAATAACGTCGTCGTTATCCACTGATATCCAGTCTGCACTGTTAGCTATGGTTTTAGTCACAGTTGTTCCTATTTCAGCAGCTAAAGTGGAATGATATATGTAAATGTCATTGCATATTCTTTATTAATAATATGCATGGCCAATGTACACCAGAACACATGTTAGAGGTAAAAAGAAAGCATACACGTCAGCGAAAATAATGATATATAGCGGATCTGGTCCTGTGGTCTAGGGCGCTGGGCAGAAGGCTTAAGCGATTGGTGACTTAGTGTATCTAATGCGTGGGTTCGAATCCCGTCCATGGTATTTATTTCTAAAACTGTTACCTTTAATTGTCAGACGTTTATATGTTTCTATGTAAATTGTAAAGTTTTCCTATGCTCTCATAAAGAGACATTTTAATATCAACGGAGATGACATGATACTGAAAATTATCTGTCAGTTTGATATGAAACACATTAGGAAGTTATTGATAAAAACACTACGTCAGTTTTGAAGGTCTCTACATAAAACACAAATAAAATGAAAAACAAAAAATACCACACTGGTGGAACATTTCCTAAATCCGATAGAAAAATCAAATAGAAAGAGAAAATCAAATAGAAAGAGGCAAAATCGAAACACACATAGACATAGCCAGACACTTTTCTGGCTTGGTACAGACACTTCAATAAAAGTGGCTGGGCTAAACTAGATCTATGGGCCCACACCTATCGGACCTATATGTCTATCTCGACTTTCCTTCACGACAGCCGTTATTCTATTGCATTGTCTGTAAAGACATTTCTGTGAATTTGCAGCGAAGGCAAACATTACTATGCATTCGAGAATTATCTCGTACGCGGACAATACGTGTCCTTGGATATCTGGAAATGAACAGTTTGCAATGGATTTTATGCATAATTTATACTGGATAACTCGAATAATTGGTTATTTAGCGGCAGAACAATAAGTCCCATCAACCTCGAAACTAAGGAATGTGACTGCCTTGATCATGTTTCTTCGTGTGAAGACTATAAAATTGTAAAATATTTCTTCTCTCCTAAGCACGTAATATAAAGAAGTAAGAACTGACTTCGTGGCTCGTAATCAGAATAATATGTCTGAGTAAGGCCACATGTCTGCATGCAGACTGTTGTTTCATTGTGCTAGCACTATTAAAATCTAACTAAGTGTGTTGGTCTAGCACAAAGCGGACAACACAATCTTAACCCCCATTGAAATTATATAACTGTACATAAAGACACATTTTCAGATTCCCATGAGTGCCCTTTGTATACAGGCTTGACTGTACATTATAGGTCCATGCTTCTTTGATCAATGTGTGTATTTGTGAGGATGTTGTGGACACTCAGTGTAATTTACGTTGAACAAATTTGAATATCTGAATTAGCCCATAGCGATTGCAGAGTTCAGGATGCCCTCACAAAGTTTTACAGTCGCCATCGTGATTTCTGTAGCCGTTTTGGAATGTCTTTGTCACATATAAACACTGATATGTTTCGTTTGTTGTAGTCACATTTGTCACAGATTAACACTGATATGTTTAGTCTGTTGTAGTCACATTTGTCACAGATTAACACTGATATACTTAGTCTGTTGTAGTCACATTTGTCACAGATTAACACTGATATGTTTAGTCTGTTGTAGTCACATTTGTCACAGATTAACACTGATATGTTTAGTCTGTTGTAGTCACATTTGTCACAGATTAACACTGATATACTTAGTCTGTTGTAGTCACATTTGTCACAGATTAACACTGATATGTTTAGTCTGTTGTAGTCACATTTGTCACAGATTAACACTGATATGCTTAGTCTGTTGTAGTCACATTTGCCACAGATTAACACTGATATGTTTAGTCTGTTGTAGTCACATTTGTCACAGATTAACACTGATATGCTTAGTCTGTTGTAGTCACATTTGTCACAGATTAACACTGATATGCTTAGTCTGTTGTAGTCACAATTCCTTCATTCTTTCCTTTTTTATGATGTATCATCGAGTATGACTTACCACCAGAGACACGACAGGTGTCACTAGTTGAGCAGGAACTGCCTTTACTCACGTATCACCTGAATTCACCCCATCTTTTTGTTGGTTCGTGTTGCTCAATTTTTTGTTTTCTGTTTTGTTGACAATTGTTTGTCTTTTTTTCCTTTTTCTTTTGCCCATTCTATTTTGTGTGCCTTTTCAACCAAAGACTGTAATATTGACATTTTATACTTTTCTGCTAGAACATACAACAATAAAGAGCAAGAACAATCATATGTTTACTTGGAGTTATTATAGTGTATTCACTGTAGAGTGGTATGTCTATATGCAGACTGTTTTGATTCAGTGATCTAAAAAATGAAGTTCCCGTGGAAATCAGACATTATCATCTCACAAACAAATAACTTGTTCTTACAATGATACGGTATTTACTTGTGTTTATCCAATGAAACACTCACTCACTCATTCTAATCTTCATATACATACATGAAACAGTGACTATATTTTCTCCTTGCAAAGAATAGGAAGGTGAAGTCCCTGGTCGCCATATTTGAAGATTCAGAGTGCCAGGGTTAGCCTTGGCATAGAAGAGCCATTGTTTTACAAAGCCACAACATGTTATGTCATACTGTTGGTCATTAGCTATTCCTAGTACACTCAGACCTACAAAGGAAAAACAGATATAGTCCTGACTATGAAAAATAGAATATACCGCTGTACTGGCATGGAACATTTCAATAACTTATTGATCATCAATAAATATGTTGAAACAAATAAAACGTAGATTAACACGACAGGTGTCACTAGTGGAACAGGAACTGCTTACCCTTCCGGAGCACCTGAGTTGACCCCTGTTTTTAGTGGGGTTCGTGTTACTCGATCTTCAGTTTTATATGTATGTTTTGTAGATCGTTGCTTGTCCTTTTGTCCTTTTTCTTTTGGCCATTGAGTTCTCTGTTCTTCGATTTACGGATTCTGATTACCCATTTGGTATCTTCAAACTCTTCTTAGTGTGAAAGACGTTTTTTCTGGAATATCCATCATCAGGTATGCCCAAGAACAAAAGATTGAAAACCAATTAATTTACAAGTCTTTGAGTGAAGAAAAAAAAATAGATAAAAAGAAAACAATGATAAGGACAGTTTTATTGCTAAAGAACGCTCGAGTGCCCGAATGCAACAATAAAACTGTCGCCATTCACATAAAGTTATATCGAGTGCCTATATCCACGCTGGAATGTTACTCACAAGTAACATTTATACCACGGTTTAACTCGGAAAACCGTGGTATAACTGATTTTCAACATGAAGCCATGCAATATTATATCTAGGTCGTTGATTATTGCACGACTCTCTAAGAGTAATACGACTACAGCCCAGATTTAAAGTGTGCAATATCTCGTATCTGAGTGTATTATTTCATAGTTCTTAGCTGTTGCTTACATTCTGGTATATAAACCATAAAAAGGTCAAAGGAAAAGAATACATTTAAGTTACAAAGAAACTTATTGCAGAAATGTAGATTTTAATCCAATTACCATACAATCATAGTCACCATGACACCTACCTCTGTGTGTATTATATTTGTAACAAGAAAACTCTTGTATTATTTGTGTTAATTAATCTACTGTATAATAGTGTATTGTTTATATCTTAAAAATGATGTTCTGTTCGTCTTTACTTCCGGTTGTGTGTAGGAGGGCTCATGTCTTAATTACGTTATTTGTGTTTGTTTGCGTATTATAGTGTTTCCCAAAACATATTTGTGTTCTTTTTCTTCGTCTTGTGTACCCTGTGTTGTCAGTGTATCTAGATTGTTCATTTTGGATTGCCCCTTTGCTATTCTCTACCGTTTATAAACGCAACTTGATTCATCAAAGGATGTTGTAACCTGCACATCCAACAATGCTGTTCGATCTCAGCATCTTTAAAACCTCTAGTGTTGTTGGGGAACTTTCATAATTTTGTTCCCGATTCTGAATATATGTATATTTGAATTCATTTTGTGCTGTATATACTACTGGTGATGTTAGAGGTCTAATCCACCTCCAAATCTTCCGTAGTAGTTTCAAATAGTAAAGGGCCAAGCTGTAATGACAAGAGTTTCACCAGAACTCGAGTCAAATGCATCTGCGGTAACCCACAGATGATGACGCTCCGCATTACTCTCCACTCATCATCACCCGTGGGTCAACTGGGAGAGAAATCCTGTTTCGTTGACAAAAGGGTATTAATAGTTACCAATCAAAATCATCATTTACAAGAAATTCCTTTCTTAATTTACAAACATATAGAACCTGTGATTTGATTGCCCATTGAGACTTATCAACGTGTTTTAAATAAACGTTAGAGAATACCGAAGGGGCAATCAAAAATGGACATTCCAGAGAAACTGGCAACATAGTGTACACAAGACGATAAAAACAAAAAAACACAATATGTGTTGGACACCATTATACACAAACAAACACAAATAACGTAAATAAGACATGAGTCCTCCTACAAACAGCTGAAGGTAAAGTCGAACCGAACATCGTATTTATGCGGAAATCGTAACGAAAATTGACTATGATGTTTTCACTGCCAGTTGACGTACTGGTAATGAGTGGAGAGTAATCGGGGCGTAATCAGCTGTGGATCGGGACGTAATCAGCTGTGGGTTATTGACGATGGGTCAAATGTTACATTGGAATGTTGTTAGCTGACTATACCTATCTCTGTATCGACGTGTTTGTCCTCATTTTTAGGAGTGTTTTCGCCTATAACCTTTCCATCAGTACATACTGCACCTGAAAAGTTTAAAAACAATTGATTACTGTTGGGTATGATGTAATAGAAATGTTCTTATCAGGCATGACATCACAGCAACTGACCAATCAGTAATTAACATATTTGATATCAAGAAAATACTAGGAATTGTAAATAGACTTCAGTGCAAATCAATAATTTGTGATTTGTTGAATTCGTGGTTTCAAACACTACAGACAACAATCAATGGGAAAATTGTATTTAGTTGGATTCTAATCTTCGTGGTTTAAATGAACCACGAAATCCACAAAAATTAGAACCCTCGCGATTAATAATGATTTCACAGTATAATAGTTAACTTCACCTCTGGTCCTTTTTGACACTCAATCAGGTCTCCTTTTTGAATTTATTTAAATGATATAGGGCAGGTTTATTTTTATTTTTATAAAAATGATATTTGAATTTTTCATGGCAATATAGGTAAAATCCCGAGGATTCCTTCAATTGTTAAATGCCAGGATGTCCGAATAATCAAGAGAATATAGATGGTTATGGAGTGTTTGCTTAAGCTACTTTGAACAAGATTTCACTTGTATCGTTGTGCAGGAAATTTTATTGGTGGACGGAACATGAATTTCTAAAGAAACCCAGCGACGTTCCGGAAGTCACTGACGAACTTGATCACATAATATGTATCGAGTACACCTCGTTATATTCGGGAATCGAGTTCAAGATTTAAGCGGTACTAGCATGGTGCGATAGTGGCTACGTCGAAACCTTACTAGTAATAAATTAATAGAACTAACTCTATATACAGCGAGGCCTGTATAAATCGAGCCTACTCGGGACCAATTTCTGCCACGGTGTTCGAAATAGACAGGTGTTCTGTTTATAACGGTTAAATTAACAAAGATATCATACATTGGAACTTATTAATAGTTCCGTTTATAAAGGATTTCGTTTTTATACAGGGTTCGATTCAGAAAGGTTTCATTGTAAATATTGCACTGCAGAACTTTCTTTCGTGAATTAAAAAGAATTAGAAGTTTTGGTAAGAAACAAAGAAATATAAGGAGAGCAATGTAAACACGAATATACAAATATATTTTTATGCAAACAAAATGACAAAAGAGAAGAGTAGAATAATAACACAAAAGGAACATCTGACAACCATATACATTTTACTACAAGGAGGAGCCGTCATGGTCGTGATCGTATGGTAGTTAGATTTACAACTAATTGTGCAATCAGTACCTGTCACCACTAAAATTGCGAGTTCGAATCCATCTCATGGCGGTGTATCCTCGATACAACATTATATGATAAAATTTGTCAGTGACTTGCGACAGGTTTGTGGTTTTCTCAGGGTACTCCGGTTTCCTCCATCAATAAAACTGACCACCACGATATAACTGAAATATTATTAAATGTGACGTTAAACACCATAAATCAAACCATAAAAAAATAATGCAAGGAAATATTACAACGTTAGAAAATAAATAAAAGATCAATCAAAACAATAGAGTAGACGACTGATGTATAAGATACTATCAGACTGTAAAACTGCCAACGAGAACTGGTTACTCGACCCTCAAACGATCTTTGAAATTCCATCTTTGGTACCAGGAACAATATGTTGTTCTATTTAATGTGACGACGTTTCTCTTTTACGAATTTGTATATTTACTGGGTTTTTTTAGGCATTGAAGTCATTAGAGTACGGACATTTATTCCACAGGAGGATAGTCTGATAACTTTAAGAGAGTAAGATTATTTGGCCATTAAATTGATGTCCTTTGATTCACGGTTTCTGATTATCTCAGTGCTTGATTAACTTAGTAGCAAATGTAGCATGTGCTATGGGCCCCGCATTTTCAAGGACCGCGCAATATAATATAAATAATTGAATATCTGGTTATCGAGATCAGAGACGAAAAACAAGTTAATTATGCAAAATGTACATAATTTTCAATTTTCGTTATTGGAACCACATGTGGATCAGGAACTGCCTACCCTTCCGGAGAACATGAGTTCACCCTCAGTTTTTAGTTGGGTTTATGCTGCTCGATCTTTAATTTTTATATGTAATGTTTTGTAGATTTTTCTTTGTCCTTTTGTCCCTTTTCTTTTGGCCATTGTGTTGTCTGTCATTCTTAGATTTGAGAATTCTAATTACCCCTTTGGTATATTCAAACTTCTCTGGGTTTTTCTTCATTCTAGAACTGTCCGAATAAAATTGTTGTTGCTTTATATCTGGTGTACTTTATCAGACATTACAACTAACATTTTTCGGTTTAGATTTGGTTTATGGTGTTTAACGCCACTTTCCACAGTATTTCAGTTATGTCGTGGCGATCAGTTTTATTGTTTGAGGCAACTGGAGTACCCGGAAAAAACCACCGATCTGTCGCAAGTCACAGACAAACTTTATCACATAATGTTGTATCGAGTATACCTCGCCTGAACGAGATTCGAACTCGCAACATTAGTGGTGATAGGCAATGATTTCATAGGTAGTCATAATTCCAACTACCATACGAAAATTGACCACGACGGCCTCTCATTTGTTCTTGATATAAGTATACATGTATTAATAGTATCTATTAACTTACCAAGGATAGTTCGAATTTCACACAAAATAATTATTAGAATTAAAATATTTCCATGTATCTCCATTAAATAAATATTAATCACTGCATTTTATTTTCTCTCTCGTCGTTAGCGATCACGCAGATTTATGGTATACATTTGTATGTATTGTGTTTATTTATTTTTGTTTATGTGTATGTATAATAACAAGACGTAATCACATCAGCTCCAAGTCAGAATTTTGAAATTTAATTCTTTCAAGATGAAAAGTCTTTTATTTCGACCATTTAAACGTAATGTTTGATATATTATGAACATTTGAATGAAAACTTCGTCATACGAAAATATTTGATTTTCATCTGTATTTACGATGTACAGAAAAATTAATTATTCTATTTAAAAGGGATGTTTATTTACAAGAAGACGTTTAAAACATTATTGTTCAAAGCCACAATACACATACACATACAGCGTTTCAATTCATAGCATTAATAAAAAAAAAAAAAATGCATAGAAATATACCAACATATTTATTTGATTAGATGACAACGATATATTTTGAAAAAAAGAAATGGGTAAATAACATATTAAACTATTTTAATGTTAAATTTAAATCATTATATTGGATAAATGTACTAGCAAGAAATGAATTCATGATGAATTGATCAAATAGAACTGGAAAAAGAAATCTATAAAGAAAGGTCACACACGTTTGAACCTCTTTGTATGTTTATGATTAAATTCTAATTTACAAGTTTAATTTGGTTAACCGTCACGGAATACCCGTGTCACATATATATATGAACAATGAAGCTACTGAACCAAAGGTTACTATTGGTTAAGTTGAAGTTTTAGTTTATGATGATTTTATTTGTTAAATTAACAAAAGGGATAGGACACAAGTTTTACCAACTTATGAAGTCTTCTCCCATTTATACAATAAATTCACATAGTATAATGATCATTCTGAGCATACATATAATACATATAGAGATATATTGTAAATAATTAACGAATTAATAAAAAGGTTGTGTTGGGTGGATACGAGGTTGGAGAGTAGATAATTATCGAGTAATTATACTACAAGGAATCTTTTTGAAGTCATCATGACTCGGTGAACCGTCAAGGAATACCCGTGTCACATATATGAACAATGAAGCTACTGAACCAAAGGTTACTATTGGTTAAGTTGAAGTCATCATGACTCGGTGAACCGTCAAGGAATACCCGTGTCACATATATGAACAATGAAGCTACTGAACCAAAGGTTACTATTGGTTAAGTTGAAGTCATCATGACTCGGTGAACCGTCAAGGAATACCCGTGTCACATATATGAACAATGAAGCTACTGAACCAAAGATTACTATTGGTTAAGTTGAAGTCATCATGACTCGGTGAACCGTCAAGGAATACCCGTGTCACATATATGAACAATGAAGCTACTGAACCAAAGGTTACTATTGGTTAAGTTGAAGTCATCATGACTCGGTGAACCGTCAAGGAATACCCGTGTCACATATATGAACAATGAAGCTACTGAACCAAAGGTTACTATTGGTTAAGTTGAAGTCATCATGACTCGGTGAACCGTCAAGGAATACCCGTGTCACATATATGAACAATGAAGCTACTGAACCAAAGGTTACTATTGGTTAAGTTGAAGTCATCATGACCCGGTGAACCGTCAAGGAATACCCGTGTCACATATATGAACAATGAAGCTACTGAACCAAAGGTTACTATTGGTTAAGTTGAAGTCATCATGACTCGGTGAACCGTCAAGGAATACCCGTGTCACATATATGAACAATGAAGCTACTGAACCAAAGGTTACTATTGGTTAAGTTGAAGTCATCATGACTCGGTGAACCGTCAAGGAATACCCGTGTCAGATATATGAACAATGAAGCTACTGAACCAAAGGTTACTATTGGTTAAGTTGAAGTCATCATGACTCGGTGAACCGTCAAGGAATACCCGTGTCACATATATGAACAATGAAGCTACTGAACCAAAGGTTACTATTGGTTAAGTTGAAGTCATCATGACTCGGTGAACCGTCAAGGAATACCCGTGTCACATATATGAACAATGAAGCTACTGAACCAAAGGTTACTATTGGTTAAGTTGAAGTCATCATGACTCGGTGAACCGTCAAGGAATACCCGTGTCACATATATGAACAATGAAGCTACTGAACCAAAGGTTACTATTGGTTAAGTTGAAGTCATCATGACTCGGTGAACCGTCAAGGAATACCCGTGTCACATATATGAACAATGAAGCTACTGAACCAAAGGTTACTATTGGTTAAGTTGAAGTCATCATGACTCGGTGAACCGTCAAGGAATACCCGTGTCACATATATGAACAATGAAGCTACTGAACCAAAGGTTACTATTGGTTAAGTTGAAGTCATCATGACTCGGTGAACCGTCAAGGAATACCCGTGTCAGATATATGAACAATGAAGCTACTGAACCAAAGGTTACTATTGGTTAAGTTGAAGTCATCATGACTCGGTGAACCGTCAAGGAATACCCGTGTCACATATATGAACAATGAAGCTACTGAACCAAAGGTTACTATTGGTTAAGTTGAGGTCATCATGACTCGGTGAACCGTCAAGGAATACCCGTGTCACATATATGAACAATGAAGCTACTGAACCAAAGGTTACTATTGGTTAAGTTGAAGTCATCATGACTCGGTGAACCGTCAAGGAATACCCGTGTCACATATATGAACAATGAAGCTACTGAACCAAAGGTTACTATTGGTTAAGTTGAAGTCATCATGACTCGGTGAACCGTCAAGGAATACCCGTGTCACATATATGAACAATGAAGCTACTGAACCAAAGGTTACTATTGGTTAAGTTGAAGTCATCATGACTCGGTGAACCGTCAAGGAATACCTGTGTCACATATATGAACAATGAAGCTACTGAACCAAAGGTTACTATTGGTTAAGTTGAAGTCATCATGACCCGGTGAACCGTCAAGGAATACCCGTGTCACATATATGAACAATGAAGCTACTGAACCAAAGGTTACTATTGGTTAAGTTGAAGTCATCATGACTCGGTGAACCGTCAAGGAATACCCGTGTCACATATATGAACAATGAAGCTACTGAACCAAAGGTTACTATTGGTTAAGTTGAAGTCATCATGACTCGGTGAACCGTCAAGGAATACCCGTGTCACATATATGAACAATGAAGCTACTGAACCAAAGGTTACTATTGGTTAAGTTGAAGTCATCATGACTCGGTGAACCGTCAAGGAATACCCGTGTCACATATATGAACAATGAAGCTACTGAACCAAAGGTTACTATTGGTTAAGTTGAAGTCATCATGACTCGGTGAACCGTCAAGGAATACCCGTGTCACATATATGAACAATGAAGCTACTGAACCAAAGGTTACTATTGGTTAAGTTGAAAGTTTACGGTCGCCATCATGAATTGGTTAAACGTTACGGAATATCTGTGTCACAAATGACCACGGATATGTCCCACTTATCGTAATGACAATCCTCTCCTTTCTTCATTCGTGACGTCCCATCGGATTTGTGACAGGTATAGCACGACAGATGCCACCAGTGGAGCACCTGATTTCACCTGTATTTTTGTTTTGTTTTCGTTTTTTTCAATCTTTATTTCTTTGTGTAGTACGCTGTAGAGTGATTGATTGAGTGATTGTTGTTTAACGGCAACTCAGCAACATTTCAACTATATCATGGCGAGAACAAGTAAATTATCAATGAGATGATGATGAGATCCGCTATGTACTAGACCAACACGCTTAGTTGGATTTTGATAGTGCTAATTCAATGAAACAACAGTTCGCGGGTAGACATGTCACCCCTCGGATACATTATTATGATTCCGAGTCAACCAGTCTTTGCCCTTTCTCCTTAATGCTGCGTGCTTAGCAGGGAAGCAACACATATCAATTGTATAGTCTTTGATTTGACCCGACCGGGGCTCGAACCCACGATCTACAGCACTCGAGGCGAGCACGCTAACTATTACACCATCGATGCGGATGTGTGTTGTAGATCATTGTTTGCCCTTTTGTCCTTTTTCATTTGGCCACGCCATTGTATTTGTTTTCGATTTACGTCTGCACATGATCCCTTTTGGTTTATTTTTGTTTTTTTTAATAAAAACTTAGATATCTATTTTACAATGTAAGTCAATTTCCGTCAAAATAAAGTATTGTAATATTAAATATGTGACGTCACAGTTATTTTTTACATGAACTATACATGAAAGTAGTCTAAGGCCTGTTTTTTTATGCTCAAACTTGTTTATGGTTGAAAACAACCTGAAACATGTTTAAATCATGAACCATAAACATGCTTAAGATAGATAAAAAACGCAATGGTCGAAGAACAATATTTAAGAGAAATTTTCTAGTTCATTGATTATTTTTTAACAAAGTAAAATTAATAAAGAAATAATTCATAGCGAGGGGTTACATCTCATGAATATAATGCCTACCCATATTTGAATAACAATAAAGTATGGGCGGCGGCATGAATTATTTCGATTCTAATAGGACAAATACGGTAATTCTAAAATTCGAGGCGGTCAAGGTGATCAATCTCCTACGGAATTTCAAAAATGGTAAAATTGGGAATTAAGAGATGGTAGCGAAATTGTGGTTGAAACACCGAAAATAATTTTATTGACAAGGTTCAATATAAATTTTATTACAAATAAACAACTTTAAATGATTAACAACGAAATTACCAGTTGAACGCAACCAGTCGGATCGGAGATAAAGGGAGATAAACATGGAGACAATGAACGTACGAAAGGTAAACAAAGCCGTGTTTATAAGAGTTTAATTATGATAAGACTTGATTAGGATTTATTTAAAGGGAAACTTCGCGATTTTTTACATGTTAGCTAAATATGTTCCTGGTAGATCGTTTATTATCTATTAAAGATAAAATATTCTTAAATCATTAGAATAAATATAATGTTGAAATAACAGGAACAATTTATGTTTTAGATGATAAAAAAGTATACACCATCCTTGAAATTATAAGTTTTCATTATGAGAGGCATAAAACTTCAAGGTGACCGGATTAATAATTGGCCTAACTATATATAGCTGTCTCATCATAATAATTTAACGATCGATGTTCATAAAAGATGTTTTAATTTTAATTTTAAATAAAATGATCTAGGAGGCCTAAACGTTTAGAAATGAATTTTTCTTTTTAACAATAAAAAAAAAATGATTATGATTTTACTCAATCATTATTTTAACAGTCGGTGTTCATAAAAGATGTTTTAATTAATTTAATTTTAATCAAAGGATTTTGATTTTACTCAATCATTATTTTAACAGTCGGTGTTCATAAAAGATGTTTTAATTAATTTGATTTTAATCAAATGATTATGATTTTACTCAATCAATATTTCTTTACTTTTCTTTTGTTCAACGCGTGTTGTTTGTTTGGGAACATTTCTATATAAAGCACCGAAATTAACTCATTCGGGTTGTGAGTCTCGAATCATTTATTACTATTTAATGTAATTAAAAACTGCACCAGCACGTTATATTTATATTTGCATTTTGTATTATTGTGTATTTTTTGTGTGTGTATATTCTGTGTATATTTGTTCTTGTGAACAGATATCAAGATGTCAAAACCTACCTAATGAAGGTTTTGATCTTGATAATTATGACTTTACGGAATACGCTAGCGCTTTAGACGGTGAAAATCTTTCTAGTACCGATTGCGATATGGAATCGAAAAGTATATGGACACCGGCTCGTCGCCATAAAAAAAGGAAGCCTTCTGCTTCTCCTCTAAACCAGGTCTCGTACAGTGAAGTTGTGCAAAGCACAATTAAAAAGGTGTCCCAAATATCTAAACAAAGAAATGTAAACTCAACCAAAGTATTCAAATATATATGTATTATTTCATGTAACTCAGAAAAACTTGGTCAACAAAACCAAATTAAAGTACAAAAATTAATGTCAAACCTGATTGGTACTGTTAAAAGTATTAACAGCACAAAGGCAGGTAATTTAATTGTTGAATGTATTGATAACCAACAATACAAAACATTGTTAAAATCAACTCACCTTGGTGAGTGGGTAATCAAGGTATATGTACCTAAATCTATGAACACATCAATAGGGTGTATTTATAATGTACCTCTAAATATTACAGAGGATGATATAAAAGATGTACTAAAACAACAAAATGTCTCAAATTGTGTGAGACTTACATATTTTGACAAAGAAAAAAAAAAGAAAGACAGCCCTCCAATACTGTCAAATTATATTTTAATGTTCCTGAACTCCCTGTTAGAATATCCCTTGGTTTTAGGATGTACAAAACCAAGTTATTTATACCCAGACCTATCCAATGTTTTAATTGCCAACAGTTTGGTCACATGCAATCAGACTGTAGCAAGCCCCGAGTGTGTTTTAAATGTGGTCAACAGCATGAAAATAAACAATGTACGGTTGATAAACCAAAATGTGCCAACTGTAAAGGAGAACACCCCTCTAGAAGTAAAACCTGCCGCAAAAAAATTGAAAAATTATTAGTCATGAAAAAAGTATTAGTGGAAAAATGTACTCCACAACAGGCTAGAGTAGAGATAAAAACTCAACTAAAACCTGCAAATAAACCCAAAGGCAAAGTAACCAAAGTCACTATACCCTCTGACACTGAAAACACAAATAATATTGTTTTGTTTTTGGCACTCATTTTGGGTAAGTTACCCAAAATGAATGACCCAAAATTGAATATTTAACAGAATAAGCTGTCAAAATATTTGACATTAAACTTAATGTTGAACATATACTAACTAAGTACTTATCACTGTATTCATATTAGTTGAACTATTTTCTACTTCTATGTTTTTAATTATTTCAAGTGCATTCATATCGTAATGTATTTTAAAAATATCTATATTCATAATGACAGACTCAGTTAATATTGTACACTGGAATTGTCAGGGTTTTAATGCTCATGGACCGGAATATATCTGGTCTCTGAGTAAACAAAAACATATACCTGACATTATATGTTTACAGGAAACTTTTTTTCTTAATGAAAAAGACCATCCTGATATTACAGGATTTATATTAGCAAACTTCTCCACAAGAAATATTAAAAGAGGAGGCACTGCTACTTACTGCAAAAACCATATAAATTATACTGTAAGAAATATTGACACCTTGTTAGAAGTGTCAGCAATAGACATCAAACTAAATAATAAATTAACTACTATAGTAAATATATATGATACAGATAGTAAAACTACACAAAGTGAATACCAAAAATATTCACTCAAATTAGTGACCAATATGTCGTTTGTGGAGATTTTAATGCCCACCATAAATTATGGGGGGTAAACAAAATGATACAATGGGCAACCATTTGTATAACCATGTTATTGAAAATAATATAGTCATTTTAAATGACGGTACCGGTACTAGATTGAACCCTATTAACATGGAAACATCTAGTATTGATTTACGTTTAGTAAATACATCAATCGGTCCTCATTGTACTTGGTATGTAGACCAAAAATCTACACATGGAAGTGATCATTTTGTAGTCAATATTAAAATTTCTTATAAACCCATGATTTATAGTAACCAATATAATAGTCTTAAATGGAATTATAAAAATGCAGACTGGAAGGGATTTACCAATGCATGTGATAATAAATTCAGTTGTAATATGGTTTCTGACAATATACAAGAGACTAACACAACTTTAACTAAAGAACTGATCAATATTGCTGGTGATTATATCCCAGTGAAAAAATTCAACAATAAAAATCAAAAGCCATGTGTCCCATGGTGGGATCAAAATTGTACAAAACTTGTTCGACAAAGGAACAAGGCTAGAAACAGGGCCAGTCATACTGGTAGGGGGGAGGATTTCAAAAATTATAAAGAAAAAGAAAAACTGTGTAAAAAAATGTTACATGATATCCAGCAAACATACTGGGAAAATTATTGTAATTCATTGAACAACAATAGCAATTTATCTCAAGTATGGTATAATGTTAAAAAAATGTTGGGTAATGCACCCAGTAAAAAAGAAATCCCTACCCTAAGTCAAAACGATATTCCCTATGAGTCATCCACTGACAAATCCAACTTATTTGCTGAAAATTTCAGTAAAGTCAGTAGTACTGACAACTACAGTAGTCAGTTTAAAATACATAAACAACAAGTTGAAAATAATGATCATAACAATATTACAGATCATTTTAACAATAATAGTAATTGTTATAATGATAAATTTACTTTACAGGAAATGTAAGATGCAATCGCAGATACTAACAATAGTGCACCTGGCAAAGACAGGTTAAGCTATAATATGTTTAAACATTTGTCTGAAAAAACGCTTAGTATATTCTTATTGTTTATTAATAAAATATGGTTTTTACAGGAAATTCCAAAAGATTGGAAACACTCTATTATAATCCCAATCCACAAAACTGGTAAAAACCCAAGTGACCCCCTTTCATATAGACCTATTTCACTCACCTCAAATTTAAATAAAATTATGGAAAAAAGGGTCAATAATAGACTGCAATGGTATTTGGAAAAACATAAACTATATAATCCCAATCAAAGTGGATTCAGGAAAAATAGAAACACTATGGAACAATGTATACGATTAGAAAATGATATACAAAAATCTTTTGTTAATACATATATTACAGTTGGAGTGTTTATAGACTTTCAAAAAGCATTTGATATGTTATGGAAACATGGCTTACTGCAAAAAATGGTATCTCTAAATATATATGGTAATATGCTATCATATGTAAATGGTTTTTTAAGCAATAGAACATTACAAGTAAGAATTAATAACACTTGTTCAGATATATATATTGTTCAAAATGGTACTCCCCAAGGTAGCTGTATTAGTCCGACACTTTTTAATATTATGGTTAATGATCTATCATCCTGTATCAAAAATTGTGAAATGTCTCAATTTGCTGATGATGGAGCAATATGGAAATCAGGTCCTAATTTAAAACACCTACAAAATAAAATACAGCAAGATAATATCAATAAATGGTGTTCTACATGGGGATTTTTATTATCCCCAAACAAAACTGTAGGTATTATTTTTTTCAGGAAACGAAACTTAGGTAAATTAGTTTTAAAAATAGGAACACATATACTTGAAATTGTCAAGGAAGTTAAATTCCTTGGTATAATATTTGATTGTAGATTGACATGGTTAAACCATATACAATATATACATACAAAATGTATTAAAATATTCAACTGTATGAGACTACTTACAGGTACCAAGTGGGGTGCAAATAGCTACACGCTACGAACCATCTACTTTGCAATAATAAGATCAAAAATTGATTATGGATGTGAAGTATATAACTCTGCATGCATGCTGTTACAAAATTATTAGATAATATACAACTTCAATGCCTATGTATTTGTACAGTGTCAATGAAAAAAGCCTCATTGGCTAGTTTACAAGTAGAGATGGGTGACCCCCCATATGAGGAACGAAGGAAAAGCTTAATAGCAAAGTCTTTCCTTAATATTTGTAGTTTTGATAATAACCACCCTACAAAAATTACCCTCCAGGATGATGTAAAGTTTAGTTTTTATAGCAAAAACATAAAATCTAAACAAAAACCATATTATATAACTGCCCAAGAAGTTCTTAAAGAAAATAATTACATCCCTGATAATATATATTCACATAGTGAGTGTCCCACACCCCCATGGCATTTACAAAAACCCCTGGTCAAAACCCAATTGCATGATGTTATTACTAAAAAGGACCTCCCTCATCTAATAAAAAGTGAGGGAGATATCCTTATTGACACTGAGTATCAAAACTTTTCAAAAATTTATACAGATGGATCAAAAGATCCTCAAAATAATACAAATGGTTGTGCATTTTTGATTCCAGAACTAAAGGTTAGTAAAGGATTCAAATTACAACCTTACATATCTATATTTATGTGTGAACTTACTGCCATATTTTTAGCTTTAAACTGGATTCAAGACTTCAAACCATTAAATACTGTAATATTTGTTGATTCACTTTCAGCATTACAGGCAATCAAAGGTTCTATATATAAAGTAAAAAATTACATTATTTATGATATATACAATATTTTTACATCACTAAGTAATATTGAAATAAATGCTATTTTAGAATGGATACCCAGCCATGTTGGTATACTGGGAAATGAATTAGCAGACAAAGAAGCTAAACATTCTTTAAGTTTTAAAAATATATATGTATTTAATCCTCTATATAAAGAGGACATTAAGACATTAAGCAGAACTTTTTTGAAAGATATGTGGCAAAACAAATGGGACAACAACCTAAAAAGAAGACATATCTATGATATTAATAAAACTGTTTCCTTTGCTATTACAGCACCCAAACTATACAGGTATAATGAAATATAATTTTTCAGGTTACGGACAGGGTATATAAAACTTAATAGCTATTTAAATAAAATAGGATTTAACCCATCAAATCTATGTGACACTTGTCAACAGGAAGAAACAGTGGAGCATTTCCTTTCAAATTGTAAACTATATGACACATACAGAAAAACTATGATTGATCAACTTCTACAATTGGGTGTCACTAATTTCAATCTAATTATTTTACTATCGGGCAAAAATTTTCAACCAGTTGCTGATTATATTAATCAAACTAATAGATTTTAACTATATTTTCAGTTGAGAGCAGTACAGAACACCCTCTACACCCTAGAGACTTGTGACTAGTGACCCTTGTCGAATTACTAATTAAACTTCAATTTAATTTTTTTTTAATTTTTGATAAGAGTCATTAGTTTATTTTAATTATAATTTTTGATATACATAAAATATCATTTTAAACTATTTATATATATGGTCTACAAAAACCATATTTAATTCTGAACTTAACTTGTAAATAACTAAAAATAATTAACACAATTCAAAGTATAAAGAGAATTAGGAACTAGCCATGTGGCTACAGTTAAGCTCTATAACATAGACTAGAGCAATGAAAGTTATATAAAACTCTTTTTCTTTTCTTTTTTTTCTTCTTTTATTTTATATAGTAGGTATTTTTTTCCTTTTATATGATCCAATAATAAGTACATTGGTTCAATAAATATTATATTAATAATAATCTTCAGTTTTCTTCCATAAAATCAGTTAATTCAGTAAGCTAATACATACAACACATTCGTAATATATGGTAAATTAGGTAATATTTATGACATTTCCCGGTACATTCTAGGGTAAATTATTACTATCAAATGTGATAACATCACTTTGTTAAAATATTATTAACTGTATCATTCCGTAGCTATATATCTAATCATATATTACTAACCCTATATAACTCATGGAATTATGCAAACTATTCATATTTATTTCCAATATAGTCACGATGTTATTATGTTTCATAGATAACACCAAAAACGTGCTCTCACCACGAGGTATATCGTGGGAGAACGGCGTACAAAACATTTTTTATTTTTATTTTCTAGTTAATGAACTGGGATTATGTAATATAACTCCTGGTAATTTACCTTAGTATGTAAGGGCTTGACATCTATATATCTCAAAACTAAAGGTAAACACATGTATAACGAGTTGCCATATGGTGTCTGGGATCATTGTTGGCAGACGGCCAGTGTGGGCATGCGTAAACAATACTAGTTTCCGTGTATCCACACTGAACGTGGGGCAACAACCCAGACATTAAACTGGTAACTCCCTATATAGTAATTAAATCATTTGGCGTAAATGCTAAATACATATTATTATTATTTACTTTATTTAATTAATTATTGATTTATTTTCCTATGTTAACAAAGTTATAATTTTGGCAATTTTTGCGCGGAGATGCTATCGATGTCAAGTACCTCATTGACACCAAAATAGGGTTAATGTGTATCTAGAGGAAGGTCGTAGTGCCCAACTCATTATGATACACTATACTTATTAAACTGGGATTTGTCACACTATTTAAACAACTTGTATGCTAAAGTCATAAATGACAGCAATTAAAATGTTTGGTTCACATAATAAATATGACAAACTATATATTAAAGTCAATCATTTAATTAAATATTTAAAATAAACTTCATCATTTACAAATTTCAATTATTCTAAAATCTCACAATATGTAATAATAAGGCATAAAAAGTAAGTAAATAATAAGAGAATCACCAAAAACTAAAATAATTTTTTCTAAGGGCGCAATTTCTCATTGAGAAAGTCGCCGTCTAAATTCAAATCAATTTTTAGTTATAGCTTAAATATGTCGAGCTCAGGTACGGAAAGTGACTCTAGCGCCTCAAGTGATGTAGATTTCGACGACTATGGAGAGTTTGGTTAATACCAACTTGAACCAGAATATACGGAAGAAGAACTCAGATAAATGGAAGAGGCAGCAAGTGCCCAACGTCGGGAAATCGAGAACAACCCACGTTAGAACGACACAAATTGGTGCTCATGCTCAAAATGCATTTCACTACCTTTGCCGTCGGAATGCCTGTGCTGCCATGAACTTTCATTGTTTGATGGTCAATTGGAACTCAGTGACTGCATTAGCACAGTTTGTCTCAACCCTGTTGTGCTTGAAACAAGCTATATTAGTTTTTTGAGGTACAAACGTCACAGAGGAAGAGCTCCAGATGTGTTAACTAACCGACAGAGTAGACTCATGGCTTATCGTCAGTTTGTTTGTTGGATCAGAAAAGGTCAACCACTTGGCAAGAAATACAGAGTGACCCTACCAGCCTGCGTTGTCAAAACTATAAGGGAAGAGTTTCCCTCACCAGATGGAAATTATGAAGGTTTTAAAGAGTGTGCGTGTGAAAGTAATATATCAGATTCTGACTAGTTTAAAATAAAATGGACATAATTAAACTGTAACTAATATGAAGATTTCAATTATATACAATATATTATTTATTTATTTATTCATTTAATAAAATATGTTTTAAGCATATTCGGTTTATTGTAGTTTACAAAGGTAGTGTTTAAAGAAAAAAAAACTCTTTGCTCAGTGACCCCCAAAAGGCACAAAACCTAAAAATATGATTTTTTTCAGCTCGGAACCCCGTAAGCAAACTTGACCTATAATTTTGATATCCACTGATATTCATTTAGACAAAGTTCGGAAGAGATCATGATCATGAGCGGTATAAACAGATGAAGGGCAGTCAAAAATTAAAAAGAGATTAAGCCACACCAGATTTACTTCTTGTTCTTCGGATTTTGTGCTAAAAACATTGTCCAGAGAGAGCAAGTGACTTAAAAATGTTAATTTCTTTTCCTTTTTTTGTTTGTCATTTTTGATGAGCGAAACGTAAAATATTATGCAAAAAATATATTTCTTATATTTTTCATGTATTTTCAGAAGCGAGAAACCATATTTTAATTTTAAATATTTTATTCTTCAATAAATTAAGGCAAATAATTCCTGAAGTAAGAAGTGAAATGCGGGATTCATTTATTTTTATCTTCATTCTGAAAACAACAGGTACATTCACACCGGTTCACTCAGCAGGGTACCTAATATTGCGTAATGAGCTTAGGTCCACACAGGAAATCGCCAGGCAGAATATACCAGTGTCATTTTACATCCGGTCCTGAATACATGTATCACAATATTTGGCAATAATCAGAAACGCAATGCACATTTTGTGACCCGTTAACTAACTAACTTTATTAATGCTCAATTTTACCCCTAAGGGTTGAAGGCATGGCATGTACAAGGAATATATACAAACAACGTACACAAGTCAAATAGACAAAAACATAATAAGAACAGAAAATAAAATGAAAACAAATTACGCTACCCGTGACTAGAATAGCAGATGCAATACACATTTTAAAGGTTCTAATAGGTGATCAAAATACACGACCCTGATCACGTTGAAGCTAACCCGAATAATCCAGTCGTTATATTACTCTCCCGCTAGTCGCTGCATTAACGCCTGGATGCATTCATTGAAAAAATCCGTCAAAACGGAAATAGTAAATCGCTATGACTTATGGGTATTACGACATAAAATAATGTCCAATGGAGCGATCAGATGATGTAATGTTGTATGCAATACACATATCCGGATAAATATAACCAAACATGAAATAAAACTTAAATGAATAATTACTTTTTTTTAAATATTAAAACATAATGATTTTTATTTCAAAGTTGGAAAGTAAATAAAAGCTTGAATTGAATTCACTCTTATAATGATTTTTTAATTTCATTTAAAATAAAGATTTAAAAAAAATGTATTTTATGATACTGATGGCTGATTAAAATTGTTTGTCATAGCTGTCAGTTGTAATATACAGGATTAAACCAATATACAGGAAGAGCTCCTACTGTGAAGCCATCTATTTTGAGATGCCATTCAATGAAAATAACAACCTGACCATATTGTTACATAATAAGAATAAGAATTAGATAAGAAATTAAAATTGATAGAAGGCAAGGATTTATATAATTTATGGTAATTAACAAGGTTCAAGCATATTCAACTGTACTTCGATCCCGGTTAAGATGTTCTTTAACCATTTAATCGCATAGTTAAAACCACACCGTAAAAAAAACACTCAACCGTAAAAACGTTTAAAACCAGGTTAATGGTTAAGAATTAAAAAACAGGCCTTAAATCAAGGTATGAATAAACGTGACAATGTCAATATATATGTCGTTCTTATTATAAAGTGATACATAACTTTAAAGTACGCATGACCTCGATCACAATAAACAACGTGTGGAAATCTATATTTACCTATGTTTCTAGGGGTATTTGTGCAGCAACGATATTAGACTTCCGGTAAACGGAAGTCCGAAAATCATATGTCAACATATTAGAAGTATGTATTTTAAGGAGGAATAAAGAAACGTAGATAACTAATTTAGTGCACATGACCCGTTTCTGGAATGATCTTTCTCATGTACGCTCAAAGTCAAAAGATATATAGTATAACTAATCGTAAATTTTGAATATCAAAATAAGACCACGAGTGACCGAAGTACGCTTCAGGATTAAACGAGTGGATGGAACTTGTTCCGCCCTTGAGTTTAATCTTTAATGCGTATTCGGTCACGAGTGATATTCAAAATGCATGATTTAGTTATACTGTTTATTATATAGACTTTCAAAATTTCTTATATTTTTTTATTCTTTTATTTGTATATTTCATTCCACGCGTATGAATCTACGAGCAATGATACTAACGGGTTCAGCTAGAAGGATCTGCCATCTTGAAAATGTGAAATCCTACAGTACATGTCAAAAATTTACAACAATGCACAAAAATAAATTAAATGCTTACCTTGAAAACTTATCTTAGTTAAATTTGATCAAAATTGAGGCGTACACGAAGCCAAATAACGTCTAATTTTTACGTTTCAAACTGGAAGTCTTCATATGACGTCAATGACGTCATGTTGGTGTCTGCTAAAGTCGTCAATAACATTTCGCGGAATATTTTCAGTTTACAATCGTATGTGTATTCACCGTAGCACAACAAGGGACGTAACCACCACACTTATAGTTGCTTAAAGAAGTTCCGGCGGGGAAAAACTGATATTTCACATGTGAAATACCGGAATTTATCACATATTTTATTGAAATAACGCCGAATTTGCATGTGTAATAAAAGCATAATTTGCGGCGTGTTATTTGCCTCCGGGGCATCAACATTTTACGAGGGCAATAGCATGTTATCTGCCCTCTTGTGAAGGGCAATAACATGTTATCTGCCCTGGCAAAATATGTGATAAATAGATTAATACATGACCTTTTTCATATTGCCCTTGTCATCAGCCCTGGACTGATATCGTCTCTCGGGCTAAAGTCCTCGGGGCCGATATCAAGGTATCGAACTGATAACAAGTGCAATATGAAAAAGGCCATGTATTAATCTATAATTATTTCACTAATAAATCCCCATAATTCACACCTAACTATATAATAAACCAGAGGCTCTAAAGAGCCTGTATCGTTCACCTGGTTATATCACCTTGGTTGACCGTTATGGAATATCTGTGTCACAGCTGACCACGGATATGTTCCACGTGTCGTAAGCACTTCCCGGTCGTTTCCTCATTTCATGACTTATCACCGGGTTCGAAACTAGTTTAACACCTGAGTTCACCTCCAATTCTTGGTGGGGCTCGTGTTGTTCGATCTTTGGCTTTATGTGTATTTGTAGATCGTACTTTGTCCTTTTGTACTTTTTCTTTTGCGAATTGTTTTTTGCGACTTGCGAATTCTGATTGGCCCTTTGATGTCTTCGTACTCTTCTTTAACACAGAATGTGGTGTTTTGGGTGTACCTCGCAATCAAATGAAAAATTAACAAGTCGATAGGAGAGAGCTACGTTTAACATAAATAAACGAAGAGAAGTAAAGCATAGTAGGCGAATGCGGTTATCTAGTAATATAAACGTGCATGAAATGACCGTCTGTCATTTCACAGAAAGTGATACTTGAAAGAATATGAAAGTGCTGCAGTGCAAATTAAAATGGTGTGCTTTCCTTATAGTGTTAGCTCCTAATCTATGTATAACCTCTCGACTTTGAGCATACCTGATGAAGGTTATTTCAGAAACGCGTCGTGCGCACTAAATTTGATATCTACGTTTTTATTTATATATATTAGCAGTGTTTTGTGTTAGAGTTCTGACAAAGTATTATGTAATATTTTTATGGTCCGACAAACGATCATACTCGCAAACATATGAAAGTGTGATATTTCTTGATTTTCAATTCTTCTGTATTCATGGCATGCACTTTGTTTAACTTTTTTTTTGCAAAAACAATGAAAGATACAAAAATGGATATTATTTTAGATTATGGACATCTCTAGATCTGGTTACTTGTATCCAAAGATGAAGAAGTAGAACCAGCATATAAGTTACACCGTAGCAAAAAAGACGGCTATACTATCCTGGGATCTGTTCATTATGACGAGTAAGTTTAAACCGTAATGGTAATCAATTCCACCAATATCAACAAAAACGAGCAATCACCTCTCATCCCAACTCATTGAAAATAAAGAAAGCAACCACGACATATGACGCTCTTCTGGTTTGGTACAAGCCCAAAAATGAGTCGGGATGTAAATACAGTGGAACTTCGGTGGCTCAAACTCGAATGGACTGTCAAAATGTGTTCGAGTTATCGGAATTTCGAGACATCAAAGTTCCGTTATTTCAGAGAGAAAAAAATCTGTTTCTGACGTCGGACAATTTCATTACGCTATGATAAACTGATGCAGAGTACAGTGGGCATTTGTCGTATAATATTTAATCCCTTAGAAAGTTCTCAAAGACTACGGCTTCTGGTATCTTCAAATGTGCCTTAGAAACATTTTTTTCACTGTATTTTCGATCTATTTTATATACAGGAAATACGAGGTCGGGTATTAACAGTTGTAAACATTTGATCTTCTGATTGTTTCAACTCAGACTCAACAGTCAACACAACTACATTCACGGACTACGTCACTACACACTGGGTTGAGAACAACAGACACCTATGGAACTACTAACAGACAGAGGAACCCCAAAGCTACTCACCACCTTGAAAGATGGCGCAATGGCATAAAGGAGATGATAAATGTCCCACATCCGAACATCTACAACTTACTTACATATCTGATAGAAGAGCAAGCCACCAATGAAGTGACCAGCCACCAATGAAGTGATAATCATATAGTACCAAGCCGGAGGAGTTAGACCGACCAAGCGATAGAAGTACACCCAACTCAACCAAAGACTGCAGCACCTCAAAGTGTGCTTACAAAATCAAGACATGTCTGTGTTTCATTATGCTGACACAGCCTCTTATTTGTTACACTTGGAATGATTTTATTGTTATGTGAATGTCTATGTATTGTGATAAATGTATTGATATAGCTTAATGTGCTGATTATATTATAAAAGTTTTGAATATAAAGATTGTTTCACTTGTTATGTATATGTCTGAATTCATGATATGGAATAAATTAAAACAAAAATTATAGAAATACTATCTTTTCTCTTTTGTATATCATACTGTGATAATTAATCACCTATAATATCCACACCTTTAATTGCTTTGTATTCTAAATCTCTATCAAAGCAATTCCCAATTGTCCAACAAATAGAGTTCCCAAAAGAGTTTGAAGATACCAAAGGGGTAATCAGAATTCTCAACTCGAAGAAAGACAGACAACACAATGGCCAAACGAAAAAAATACAAAACGACCAACAACGATTTACAAAGCATGCACATAAAACTAAAGATCGAGTAACACGAACCCCAGTAAAAACCGAGGGTGAACTCAGGTGCTCCGGAAGGGTAGGTAGTTCCTGCTCCACTAGTTGCAACCATCGTTTTAATCTAGTTACAAACCCGGTGATTAGTCAAGAATGAGGAAAGGAATGGGAAGTGTTTACGACAAGTGGAAGATATCCGTGGTCATTTGTGGCACAGATATTCCATAGCGGTCAACCGAGTCATGGTGACGACCGTAAAACTTTCAATGTCATGACTTCCACTTAACGAAGAGGAAACCTTGGTTCAGTAGCTTCCTTGATAGCAGCAACCCTCTATCAAGGAACCACAAGCTCTGGAATATCGTATCAACTGAGAGATATACTTCATATGCAGGTGTTGCTGGAATGTTGCTACATATACATTTGTAAATGGAAAGTTCACAATAAAAAAATTTGAAATAATCTCTTTTGTCGTAAAGTTTTGTTGTTAACCACCCCTCACTGTCACTTTCGAGATGTAGATCGTCCCAATTGTCTTACTTTTATTACCTATGATTTTAGAAAGTCAGATAATTGTGAAGACGCCAATCTTTTTTTATTAATCGTTATTAACCGTTAATAATCAAGCCACAGCTAAATAACCTTTACTTGTTATGTAAGCAGTTATGCAGTACAGCTATTTTTCTTTTATATGTATAAATATAGAAGATAAGGGTCGGCCAACAAATCAACAATTGTATCATAACATGGAAAATTCTCCTATTTCTGTTGATCGTGACAATTCCTTAAAGTAAACATGGTGTGACATTTGAAGTTCCACATATTAACATATTATATATATTATATAATAACGAAATACATGGTCTGTTTTCACAGTCCCGTAGGTTGCATCTTATAAATCCTGGTTATATAGAGAATGTGTGAGGTCATTCCACAATGAAGTTGCAGGTGCCATATTATTTTATAAACCAAAAGGATAAAGCAGAAAAGGGCATAAATATTGTATAAATAGTGACGAATATGGGAACATCCTCATTTGGGCCTCTTTTTTCAATACCGTGACTTATTGTTATCAGTCATGATTCCACCAAATATAATGGTATATAAGTCATACAGGTGACCAGTTCCTAACACACATCTGTGGACTGTTGAACAAATACTTCAGCATGAAACTTTTAATTGCATTAGCTTGTGTTTGCGCTGTCGCAGGTAAGATCATTTTTGGTATTTAGGCGAGATTTGTACGGAGGCATACAACTCTTAATAACAATATGAACACTTTAGTTTTATGTGTAGTGTTTTGTAGATCATTGCTTGTCCTTTTTGTTTTGGCCATTATGTCTTCTGTCCTTCTTCAATTTAGGGATTCTTCAAACTCTTCTTACTATCGAAATTTTGAATTTAAGTTGCCCTTAAGCAATGATGTACATTCGCCCGAACACACACCAACAATTTTGAATTTTTATGTTTTTGAGTGTTGAATATGGAACTTTTATGTTTTCGAGTGTTGAATATTGAACTTTTATGTTTTTGACTGTTGAATATTGAACTGTTATGTTTTCGAGTGTTGAATATTGAACTGTTATGTTTTCGAGTGTTGAATATTGAACTTTAATGTTTTCGAGTGTTGAATATTGAACTTTTATGTTTTTGGGTGCTGAATATTTCAAATGTCGTATAGATGATTATTTCATTACAATCACTCCGTCGATACATCTGTTGGTGGACTTTTAGTCTCCGAGGGGTATCATCCATCCAGTCGTGAGTACGTCGGTACTGACATGATTTATTAGATATATCTATATTTCATATGTACAGTTGCATGAATAATGTAATTGATTAACCCTAAGGTCAATCTATTTCCATCAGACATAGGTAATCTTAGCTGACGTTGGATACGATGCTTACTTATCCCAGAAAACTATTAGATTACATCGTTTTCCAATCTTTTGACTGTAAGCATAACAAATCACTGGACATTTGAACTTTTTTTCATTGTATTGTATGCCCGTTTTTGATTTACGGCTTATGATTACCCCTTTGGTTTTTTCAAACAAGGATATTACCCGTCAGTATTAATTAATCTATTATCCTCTAACGATTACAGTCAAGCAAGCACATTCGGCCACCTCTATTAAACAGTCACCTGTATTAAAAGATAACATTTTTGTTGTCCTGTCATACAAAATTTCATATGAATTGAACCTCGCTTAAAAAAACACTTTTTCTTTGTCCCAATGGGGACATCTTAATACAAGTTTGTCTGTATATGAAATGTATCATACATAACAAAATGTTTGTTCCGTTACAGTTGTGGTTCTGTCAGAATCATGCAGACGCCCCGATGATTGTAAATTTGAGATTTGCTCCTCAAATGCCTCACATATAGCCTGTCATTTTGGAACATGTACATGTGACCGAAATGCCCAGAGCGGTAAGTCTCGTAATCAGTCTTATAAATTACAGTAATGTCTTTTGTCTGAATATCATTAGAAACCAACACAAAAATATATTCCATTATATGTTAAGCTTCCACAATTGTTTGCTCTCATCGTCATTTCTTGCTTTGTTTAAATCTGTACACGAATTGAAACATATCTTGAGGAACTTTCTAATTGGAATATTTATTAAAAATATCAACCAATTCAATTTCGATGAAAAAAAAGCGAAAGGCGTTGGTAAGATTTTGCACGGTATTTTTATTGGCTGGTTATAAGTTCATGCATCTGGACATGACCTCTCATCAAACACCTGAATTTAATCAGATTGCACTTTATCATAATCCGGACAAAGCAACAATAAATTACAATAACTAACAAACACACAATGTAGTGTTGTAGTAGCGGACCAATTCGGTATGACAGTCACAAGCTTATTAATAATAAATAAGGTAATTATTATATAGCCAATAAACGTAAGATAAAAAACAAGGGGTAACAAATAATCAACAATCCAGAGACACTGGCAACATTGGGCACGCAAAACACAGGACAATGACAAACAAGCATAAAAGACACACAATATAATACAGAAAACTGTAAAGATGAGCAACAATGACCCCAACAAAAACTGTAAAGATGAGCAACAAGAACCCCCACCAAAATCTGTCAAGATGAGCAACAAGGACCCCACAGACAACTGTAAAGATGAGCAGCAAGGACCCCCACAGAAAACTGTAAAGATGAGCAGCAAGGACCCCAACAAAAACTGTAAAGATGAGCAACAAGAACCCCACAGAAAACTGTAAAGATGGCAACAAGGACTCCCACAGAAAACTGTAAAGATGAGCAACAAGGACCCCATCAACAACTGTAAAGATGAGCAACAAGGACTCCACCAAAAACTGTAAAGATGAGCAACAAGGACCCCCACAGAAAACTGTAAAGATGAGCAACATGGACCCCATCAACAACTGTAAAGATGAGCAACAAGAACCCCACCAAAAACTGTAAAGATGGGCAACAAGGACCCCCACAGAAAACTGTAAAGATGAGCAACAAGGACCCCACCAAAAACTGTAAAGATGAGCAACAAAGACCCCACCAAAAACTGTAAAGATGAGCAACAAGGACCCCACCAAAAACTGTAAAGATGAGCAACAAGGACCCCACCAAAAACTGTAAAGATGGGCAACAAGGACCCCACCAAAAACTGTAAAGATGAGCAACAAGGATCCCCACAGACAACTGTAAAGATGAGCAACAAGGACCCCACCAAACACTGTAAAGATGAGCAACAAGGACCCCCACAGAAAACTGTAAAGATGAGCAACAAGGACCCCAACAAAAACTGTAAAGATGAGCAACAAGGACCCCTACAGAAAACTGTAAAGATGAGCAACAAGGGCCCCCACAGAAAACTGTAAAGATGAGCAACAAGACCCCCACCAAAAACTGTAAAGATGAGCAACAAGAACCCCACAGAAAACTGTAAAGATGAGCAACAAGGACCCCACCAAAAACTGTAAAGATGAGCAACAAGGACCCCCACAGAAAACTGTAAAGATGAGCAACAAGGACCCCCACAGAAAACTGTAAAGATGAGCAACAAGGACCCCACCAAAAACTGTAAAGATGAGCAACAAGGACCCCACCAAAAACTGTAAAGATGAGCAACAAGAACCCCACCAAAAACTGTAAAGATGGGCAACAAGGACCCCCACAGAAAACTGTAAAGATGAGCAACAAGGACCCCACCAAAAACTGTAAAGATGAGCAACAAAGACCCCACCAAAAACTGTAAAGATGAGCAACAAGGACCCCACCAAAAACTGTAAAGATGAGCAACAAGGACCCCACCAAAAACTGTAAAGATGGGCAACAAGGACCCCACCAAAAACTGTAAAGATGAGCAACAAGGATCCCCACAGACAACTGTAAAGATGAGCAACAAGGACCCCACTAAAAACTGTAAAGATGAGCAACAAGGACCCTACCAAAAATTGTAAAGATGAGGAACAAGGACCCTACCAAAAATTGTACAGATGAGCAACAAAGACCCCACCAAAAACTGTAAAGATGAGCAACAAGGACTCCACCAAAAACTGTAAAGATGAGCAACAAGGACCCCACCAAAAACGGTAAAGATGGGCAACAAGGACCCCCACAGAAAACTGTAAAGATGAGCAACAAGGACCCCCACAGAAAACTGTAAAGATGAGCAACAAGGACCCCACCAAAAACTGTAAAGATGAGCAGCAAGGACCCCACCAAAAACTGTAAAGATGAGCAACCAGGACCGCACCAAACACTGTAAAGATGAGCAACAAGGACCCCCACAGAAAACTGTAAAGATGAGCAGCAAGGACCCCAACAAAAACTGTAAAGATGAGCAACAAGGACCCCTACAGAAAACTGTAAAGATGAGCAACAAGGGCCCCCACAGAAAACTGTAAAGATGAGCAACAAGACCCCCACCAAAAACTGTAAAGATGAGCAACAAGAACCCCACAGAAAACTGTAAAGATGAGCAACAAGGACCCCACCAAAAACTGTAAAGATGAGCAACAAGGACCCCCACAGAAAACTGTAAAGATGAGCAACAAGGACCCCCACAGAAAAATGTAAAGATGAGCAACAAGGACCCCACCAAAAACTGTAAAGATGAGCAACAAGAACTCCACCAAAAACTAAAAATGAGCAACAAGGACCCCCACAGAAAACTGTAAAGATGAGCAACAAGGACCCCCACAGAAAACTGTAAAGATGAGCAACAAGGACCCCACCAAAAACTGTAAAGATGAGCAACAAGGACCCCACCAAAAACTGTAAAGATGAGCAACAAGAACCCCACCAAAAACTGTAAAGATGGGCAACAAGGACCCCCACAGAAAACTGTAAAGATGAGCAACAAGGACCCCACCAAAAACTGTAAAGATGAGCAACAAAGACCCCACCAAAAACTGTAAAGATGAGCAACAAGGACCCCACCAAAAACTGTAAAGATGAGCAACAAGGACCCCACCAAAAACTGTAAAGATGGGCAACAAGGACCCCACCAAAAACTGTAAAGATGAGCAACAAGGATCCCCACAGACAACTGTAAAGATGAGCAACAAGGACCCCACTAAAAACTGTAAAGATGAGCAACAAGGACCCTACCAAAAATTGTAAAGATGAGGAACAAGGACCCTACCAAAAATTGTACAGATGAGCAACAAAGACCCCACCAAAAACTGTAAAGATGAGCAACAAGGACTCCACCAAAAACTGTAAAGATGAGCAACAAGGACCCCACCAAAAACTGTAAAGATGGGCAACAAGGACCCCCACAGAAAACTGTAAAGATGAGCAACAAGGACCCCCACAGAAAACTGTAAAGATGAGCAACAAGGACCCCACCAAAAACTGTAAAGATGAGCAGCAAGGACCCCACCAAAAACTGTAAAGATGAGCAACAAGGACCCCACCAAACACTGTAAAGATGAGCAACAAGGACCCCCACAGAAAACTGTAAAGATGAGCAACAAGGACCCCAACAAAAACTGTAAAGATGAGCAACAAGGACCCCTACAGAAAACTGTAAAGATGAGCAACAAGGGCCCCCACAGAAAACTGTAAAGATGAGCAACAAGACCCCCACCAAAAACTGTAAAGATGAGCAACAAGAACCCCACAGAAAACTGTAAAGATGAGCAACAAAGACCCCACCAAAAACTGTAAAGATGAGCAACAAGGACCCCACCAAAAACTGTAAAGATGAGCAACAAGGACCCCCACAGAACACTGTAAAGATGAGCAACAAGGACCCCACCAAAAACTGTAAAGATGAGCAACAAGGACCCCACCAAAAACTGTAAAGATGAGCAACACGGACCCCACCAAACACTGTAAAGATGAGCAACAAGGACCCCCACAGAACACTGTAAAGATGAGCAACAAGGACCCCCAACAAAAACTGTAAAGATGAGCAACAAGAACCCCCACAGAAAAATGTAAAGATGAGCAACAAGGACCCCACCAAAAACTGTAAAGATGAGCAACAAGAACCCCAACAAAAACTAAAGATGAGCAACAAGGACCCCCACAGAAAACTGTAAAGATGAGCAACAAGGACCCCCACAGAAAACTGTAAAGATGAGCAACAAGGACCCCACCAAAAACTGTAAAGATGAGCAACAAGGACCCCACCAAAAACTGTAAAGATGAGCAACAAGGACCCCCACAGAACACTGTAAAGATGAGCAACAAGGACCCCACCAAAAACTGTAAAGATGAGCAACAAGGACCCCACCAAAAACTGTAAAGATGAGCAACACGGACCCCACCAAACACTGTAAAGATGAGCAACAAGGACCCCCACAGAACACTGTAAAGATGAGCAACAAGGACCCCCAACAAAAACTGTAAAGATGAGCAACAAGAACCCCCACAGAAAACTGTAAAGATGAGCAACAAGGACCCCCACAGAAAACTGTAAAGATGAGCAACAAGACCCCCACCAAAAACTGTAAAGATGAGCAACAAGAACCCCACCAAAAACTGTAAAGATGAGCAACAAGAACCCCCACAGAAAACTGTAAAGATGAGCAACAAGGACCCCCACAGAAAACTGTAAAGATGAGCAACAAGACCCCCACCAAAAACTGTAAAGATGAGCAACAAGAACTCCACAGAAAACTGTAAAGATGAGCAACAAGGACCCCACCAAAAACTGTAAAGATGAGCAACAAGGACCCCCACAGAAAACTGTAAAGATGAGCAACAAGGACCCCCACAGAAAATTGTAAAGATGAGCAACAAGTACCCCACCAAAAACTGTAAAGATGAGCAACAACAACCCCACCAAAAACTAAAGATGAGCAACAAGGACCCCCACAGAAAACTGTAAAGATGAGCAACAAGGACCCCCACAGAAAACTGCAAAGATGAGCAACAAGGACCCCACCAAAAACTGTAAAGATGAGCAACAAGGACCCCACCAAAAACTGTAAAGATGAGCAATAAGGACCCCACCAAAAACTGTAAAGATGAGCAACAAGGACCCCACCAAAAACTGTGAAGATGGGCAACAAAGACCCCCACAGAAAACTGTAAAGATGAGCAACAAGGACACCACCAAAAACTGCGAGTGAAGTAAGGTAAACGTGAGGGGTAAACAGTTCCTACTTCTTATAAGACCAATGGTGTTTCTCAATATATATATATAGTCAACTCAGATAAGAGTATTGTCGGTAATAGAGGAAAGAAAAATTCCACTTGAAAAGAAAAAAAGATCCATTGTCATTCAAAATATGGATATTTCGTTAAGGTCAACCAGACCGTGATGACGACTGAAGTTTTTTTGTAATTACAGGTTGCAAAGCGGCTAACGACTGCCAATCTACCATCCGTTGTAGAGATAGTCGCCATCATATGCACTGTGTCGATGGTAGATGTTTGTGCTTACCAGACCGTCCAGGAGGAAAATAATTTCAAACGCAAAATAAATTAAAAAAGAAAAGAAAAGATTTACATTTTTTTAATCCAAAATGATTTCACCGACTTAAAAGAAATAAAACAAGGGAGATAAATACACCATACTATCAATAATATACAATGCAATATAAATATTCATAACACAGCGAACACTATTAAAACAAGCAAACTATCTGCCTTTTAAGGGGTGCATTGGTGTTTAACGCAACTTTCAACAATATTTCAGCTATATCATAGTGGTCGGTTTTATTAGTGGAGGATACCGGAATACCCGGAGAAAACCACCGACCTGCCGTAAGTCACTGACAACATTATCACACGATGTATTGAGTAAACCTCGCCTGAGCGGTATGCGAACTCACAACATTAGTGGTGATAGGCACTGATTGCATAGGTAGTTATAAACCAGGAAAATATACGCTCACGTTCACGACGACCATCTGCCGTTTGATATACACATAATAAGAACGAACGAGTATATGAAATACATATCCTCTTAGTAGGAACAAATGGATGAGATATATACATATACTAGGTATCATTCACCCAACATTGGGGTCGTCGTGACCGTGACCATATGATAGTTGGATTTACAACTACCTATGCAATCAGTGCCTATCACCACTGATGTTGCGAGGTGTACAACATTATGTGATAAAGTTTGTCAGTGACTTGCGACTTGCCTCCACCAATAAAACTAACCGCCACGATATAACTGAAATTTTGTTGAATAGGTGTTTAACGCCACCGTTAAGCACCATCAAACAAACAAACAAACAAACAAACAAACAAACAAACAAACAAACAAACAAACAAACAAACAACAATCCACCCAATATTCAGTGTTTTAGCACTGCCATCGTGTATTATATATATCTATTATTGACATTCACATTTCCTAACTTGTAACTTATAAACAAATGGTCAATCACCCTCAGGTATAGGTGACAGTAGACAATTTAAGCTACCCTGTTGAATCTTTTGGTTTACTTGCCACCACAGACTTCTGATGATTTGGCTTTTCAATCTCTTGATTATCAGCGTTTCAACATGACTATGAGCGTATCCTTCAACATGACAATGAACGTACCCTTCAACATGACTATGAGCGTACCCTTCAACATGACTATAAGCATACCCTTCAACATGACTATGGGCGTAACCTTCAACATGACTATGAGCGTACCTTCAACATGACTATGAGCGTACACTTCAACATGACAATGAGCGTACCTTTCAACATGACTATGAGCGTACCCTTCAACATGACTATGAGCGTACCCTTCAACATGACAATGAGAGTACCCTTCAACATGACTATGGGCGTACCCTTCAACATGACTATGAGCGTACCCTTCAACATGACTGAGCGTATCCTTCAACATGACTATGAGGATACCCTTCAACATGACTATGAGCGTACCTTTCAACATGACTATGAGCGTACACTTCAACATGAATATGAGCGTACCCTTCAACATGACTATGAGCGTCCTCTCAACATGTCTATGAGCGTATCCTTCAACTTGACTATGAGCGTACCCTTCAACATGACTATGAGAGTACCCTTCAACATGACAATGAGCGTACCATTCAACAGGACTATGAGCGTACCCTTCAACATGACTATGAGCGTACCCTTCAACATGACTATGAGCATACCCTTCAACATGACTATCAGTGCACCCTTCAACATGACTATGAGCGTACCCTTCAACATGACTATGAGCGTACCCTTCAACATGACTATGAGCGTACCCTTCAACATGACTGAGCATACCCTTCAACATGACTATGAGCCTACCCTTCAACATGACTATGGGCGTACCCTTCAACATGAATATGAGCGTACGCTTCAACATGACTATGAGCGTCCTCTCAACATGATTATGAGCGTATCCTTCAACATGACTATGAGCGTACCCTTCAACATGACTATGAGCGTACCCTTCAACTTGACTATGAGCGTACCCTTCAACATGACTATGAGAGTACCCTTCAACATGAAAATGAGAGTATCCTTCAACAAGACTATGAGAGTACCCTTCAACATGACTATGAGCGTACCCTTCAACATGACTATGAGCGTACCCTTCAACATGACTATGAGCGTACCCTTCAACATGACTATGACCGTACCCTTCAACATGACTATGAGCGTACCCTTCAACATGACTATGAGCGTACCCTTGAACATGACTATAAGCGTACCTTCAACATGACTATGAGCGCACACTTCAACATGACTATGAGCGTACCCTTCAACATGACAATGAGCGTACCCTTCAGCACAACTATGAGCGTACCCTTCAACATGACTATGGGTGTACCCTTCAACATGACTATGAGCGTACCCTTCAACATGACTGGGCGTAGCCTTCAACATGACTATGAGCGTACCCTTCAGCACAACTATGAGCGTACCCTTCAACATGACTATGGGTGTACCCTTCAACATGACTATGAGCGTACCCTTCAACATGACTGAGCGCATCCTTCAACATGACTATGAGGGTACCCTTCAACATAACTATGAGCGTACCTTTCAACATGACTATGAGCGTACACTTCAACATGAATATGAGCGTACCCTTCAACATGACTATGAGCGTACACTTCAACATGACTATGATCGTACCCTACAACATGAATATGAGCGTACCCTTCAACATGACTATGAGCGTACACTTCAACATGACTGAGCATACCCTTCAACGTGACTATGAGCGTACCCTTCAACATGACTATGGGTGTACCCTTCAACATGAATATGAGCGTACCCTTCAACATGACTATGAGCGTATCCTTCAACATGACTGAGCGTACCCTTCAACATGACTATGAGCGTACCCTTCTACTTGACTATGAGCGTACCCTTCAACATGACTGAGAGTATCCTTCAACATGACAATGAGAGTATCCTTCAACAAGACTACGAGAGTACCCTTCAACATGACAATGAGAGTACCCTTCAACATGACTGAACGTATCCTTCAACATGACTATGAGCGTACCCTCCAACATGAATATGAGCGTATACTTCAACATGACTATGAGCGTACCCTTCAACATGACTATGAACGTATCCTTCAACATGACTATGAGCGTACCCTTCAACATGACTATGAGCGTATCCTTCAACATGACTATGAGCGTGTCCTTCAACATGACTATGAGCGTGTCCTTCAACATGACTATGAGCGTATCCTTCAACGTGACTATGAGCGTGTCCTTCAACATGACTATGAGCGTGTCCTTCAACATGACTATGAGCGTATCCTTCAACGTGACTATGAGCGTACCTTTCAACGTGACTATGAGCGTACCCTTCAACATGACTATGAGAGTACCCTTCAACATGACTATGAACGTATCCTTCAACGTGACTATAAGGGTACCCTTCAACATGACTACGAGCGTACCTTTCAACATGACTATGAGCGTACCCTCCAACATGAATATGAGCGTACACTTCAACATGACTATGAGCGTACCCTTCAACATGAATATGAGAGTACCCTTCAACATGACTATGAGCGTACCCTTCAACATGACTATGAACGTATCCTTCAACGTGACTATGAGCGTACCCTTCAACATGACTATGAGCGTATCCTTCAACATGACTATGAGCGTACCCTTCAACATGACTATGAGAGTACCCTTCAACATGACTATGAACGTATCCTTCAACGTGACTATAAGGGTACCCTTCAACATGACTATGAGCGTACCTTTCAACATGACTATGAGCGTACCCTCCAACATGAATATGAGCGTACACTTCAACATGACTATGAGCGTACCCTTCAACATGAATATGAGAGTACCCTTCAACATGACTATGAGCGTACCCTTCAACATGACAATGAACGTATCCTTCAACGTGACTATGAGCGTACCCTTCAACATGACTATGAGCGTATCCTTCAACATGACTATGAGCGTGTCCTTCAACATGACTATGAGCGTGTCCTTCAACATGACTATGAGCGTATCCTTCAACGTGACTATGAGCGTGTCCTTCAACATGACTATGAGCGTGTCCTTCAACATGACTATGAGCGTATCCTTCAACGTGACTATGAGCGTACCCTTCAACGTGACTATGAGCGTACCCTTCAACATGACTATGAGCGTACCCTTCAATATGATTATGAGAGTACCCTTCAACATGACTATGAACGTATCCTTCAACGTGACTATAAGGGTACCCTTCAACATGACTATGAGCGTACCTTTCAACATGACTATGAGCGTACCCTCCAACATGAATATGAGCGTACACTTCAACATGACTATGAGCGTACCCTTCAACATGAATATGAGAGTACCCTTCAACATGACTATGAGCGTACCCTTCAACATGACTATGAACGTATCCTTCAACGTGACTATGAGCGTACCCTTCAACATGACTATGAGCGTATTCTTCAACATGACTATGAGCGTGTCCTTCAACATGACTATGAGCGTGTCCTTCAACATGACTGTGAGCGTATCCTTCAACGTGACTATGAGCGTACCCTTCAACGTGACTATGAGCGTACCCTTCAACATGACTATGAGCGTACCCTTCAACATGATTATGAGAGTACCCTTCAATATAACTATGAGAGTACCCTTCAACATGACTGAGAGTACTCTTCAACATGACTATGAGTGCACCCTTCAACATGACTATGAGCGTACCCTTCAACATGAATATGCGCGTACCCTTCAACATGACTATGAGCGTACCCTTCACCATGACTATGAGTGTACCCTTCAACATGACTATGAGCGTACCCTTCAACATGACTATGAGCGTACCCTTCAACATGACTATGGGCGTACCCTTCAACATGACTATGAGCGTACCCTTCAACATGACTATGGGCGTACCCTTCAACATGACTATGAGCGTACCCTTGAACATGACTATGGGCGTACCCTTCAACATAACTATGAGCATACCCGTTGAAGGTTATTCTAGAACCACGTCGTGTGCACTAAATTAAATACATACTGTTTATTAGAATAACATATTGAAGACAAATATATCCTATTATCTATAATTCAAAATATAATATATATATTCTTAATACTGTAGACAGAATATTTCTGCCTTTAAATATACACACTGTTGGATTTAGTGTATTAAATAAATATCCACATAAAAGAAAGGGCGGATGAGATAATTATCCCCAACACGCACATTATTTTTCTGCCTTTAAATTCACACACAAAAGGAACGAATGGATTAAATAAATATCCATTTAGAAAGAAAGGAGGGATGAGATAAATATCCGTTTATTAGTAGATGAGATTAATGTCCCTTCATTAAGAATAAGTTGGTGAGAGTAATATCCACTCTATAAGAATGAGTTGGTGAGATTAATATCCACTCTATAAGAATGAGTTGGTGAAATTAATATCCACTCTATAAGAATGAGTTGGTGAGATTAATATCCACTATATAAGAATGAGTTGGTGAAATTAATGTCCACTCTATAAGAATGAGTTGGTGAGAGTAATATCCACTCTATAAGAATGAGTTGGTGAGATTAATATCCACTCTATAAGAATGAGTTGGTGAAATTAATATCCACTCTATAAGAATGAGTTGGTGAGATTAATATCCACTCTATAAGAATGAGTTGGTGAGATTAATATCCACTATAAGAATGAGTTGGTGAGATTAATTTCCACTCTACAAGAATGAGTTGGTGAGATTAATATCCACTCTATAAGAATGAGTTGGTGAGATTAATTTCCACTCTACAAGAATGGGTTTGTGAGATTAATATCCACTCTATAAGAATGAGTTGGTGAGATTAATATCCACTCTATAAGGATGAGTTGGTGAGATTAATATACACTCTATAAGGATGAGCTGGTGAGATTAATATCCACTCTATAAGAATGAGTTGGTGAGATTAATATCCACTATAAGAATGAGTTGTTGAGATTAATATCCACTCTATAAGAATGAGTTGGTGAGATTAATATCCACTATATAAGAATGAGTTGGTGAGAGTAATATCCACTCTATAAGAATGCGTTGGTGAGATTAATATCCACTCTATAAGAATGAGTTGGTGAAATTAATATCCACTCTATAAGAATGAGTTGGTGAGATTAATATCCACTCTATAAGAATGAGTTGGTGAGATTAATATTCACTATAAGAATGAGTTGGTGAGATTAATTTCCACTCTATAAGAATGAGTTGGTGAGATTAATATCCACTCTAAAAGAATGGGTTTGTGAGATTAATATCCACTCTATAAGAATGAGTTGGTGAGATTAATTTCCACTCTATAAGGACGAGTTGGTGAGATTGATATACACTCTATAAGAATGAGTTGGTGAGATTAATATCCACTCTATAAGAATGAGTTGGTGAGATTAATATCCACTATAAGAATGAGTTGGTGAGATTAATATCCACTTTATTAGAATGAGTTGGTGAGATTAATATCCACTCTATAAGAATGAGTTTGTGAGATTAATATCCACTCTATAAGAATGGGTTTGTGAGATTAATATCCACTCTATAAGCATGAGTGGCCAAGAAAAATATCCGCTTACTAGAAAAAGCGATGAAATAACTATCCATTTAATAGTGGACAAGATGAACGAAAGAAGGACATTCATATGTAGCACAACAAACATGGCGATTGTAAATGTAGATATTTTACATTATCACGAAAACATAGGACAATTGGATATGAAATAACAACACCAAACCACGGGATAATTGAACAAAAAGATACCAAAATTTAATCGAAAGCTCATGGAAACAGGGGTATCGGGAAAGTTTGAAAAGATACCAAAGAGGTAATCAGAAGTCGGAAATCAAAGAATAAACAATACAATGGCCAAAAGTTTGAAGATATCAAAGGGATAATCAAAAGGACAGACAATACAATTACCAAAGGAAAAAGGACAAAAGGACAATCAATGATGTACAAAATACTACACAGAAAATATCCTACAACATGAACCCCACTAAATCCAGGTGCTCCGGAAGGGTTAGCAGTTCCTGCTCCACTATTGATACCAGTCGTGTTACTGCTAAGCGACACGAACGTCATGTGATGTGAAAATCGTGTTATATCTCTAACACACAAACATATGCATGACAGTACACAAAGTGCAATTTGGATATATTATACTATTACTACAATACGAGACAATCTGGATATAATTTAACCCAAATTAAGGCCCCACACAATCCACAGTCTATATACTGGCGTATTAAAGTATGAAAGATCAGAATACATGGGAAAATTATGTGATCGGAATCACTTTTGCAGTCTTCTATCTTTAATATGAAAGTATATACTGTAATGGCTAGGGAGCTTGCATCGATTGTGGTAGATTGTGGCTTCGTGCTCCGCTCGGATCAAACCAAAGACTATAAAACTAGTATTTGTTACTTCTCCGATAAGCACGCGGAATTAAAGAGAAAGAGCAAAGACTGGTTAGCTCGGAATCAGTGTAATGTGTCAGAGTGGGGTGACATGTCTATTCAAGGACTGCTGTTTCAGTGAGCTAGAAATATAAAAATCCAAGTCTGTTGGTTTAGTAGAAAGCGGACATCGTCTTCACTTCATTTGAATGTAACTTGTTCTCGCCATGATGTAGTTGAAATATTGTTCATAATGGCGTTAGACAACAATCACTCAATATAGCTTATTATCTTAATTAAAACAAAGGGGTCTGTTATAAGTGTTTAATACCACCTTCAACAAAGCTTCAGCTATAGTGCAGCTGTCTGCATTAATTGGGGGAGAGGAGGAGTGGGTAACTACCAGAGAAACAATCAAAAAGCTGCAACAGAAATCGATGTCGACACCACCATGTGTAAATAAACAAAGACAAATGGCGAAAATATAATATCATACATGTATATGGGAGTGTCGTGTTGATATTGTTTATGCCGAAATAGTTTATTTACAAACGCATGGCAGTGCTGATGTCTATATTTTCTGTTGACAATTTCTTTACTTCTAGATTAAATGTATTTCTGTATATTATATTGAATTTATTTAGTAAATCATAATTTCTGTCTTAATTAAATACAACTAACAATTATTTATCATTGTGTAATCTCATTAATTAAGTTCTGTAACTGTCCAATTCATTATCCGTTCTTATTGTTTTGATCTGCAATATTATTTATACCGAAAAGACCATTCGCGTGTTGGTAATGTCCTCGTATATATATGTATATCAAATACGTGAAAGTAGTGAAAATTACTCCCACACGAAATGAAGCACGTATGCTGTAATTGTAATTTAGATATAAACAAACAATCAATCAAACCTCACACCTTCGCTTCTACCCATTATCACAAAATATGTGCCAGTGTCATTGCCTTGTTTTATGTTCATTGAGTTCAGTTAAGATGAGAGGTGATTGGTCGTTTTCTTGATATTGGTGGAATTGATAATCATCACTGTTTAAGTTTTCCTTTCATAACTGTTTCATTTTATATATTAAAATATATAAATCAGAGAGGATTATCTCCCCATTGACCTTGTTAGCATCGACAGTAAAACGATAGGCCTGGTAAATGTTTGTAGTTTACTAACTACTAGTCAAGAAAATAGAATTCGTAAAAGATGATAGGTTGCTGGTGCTTAACGACACTTTCAACAATATTATAGCTACATCGTGGTGGTCAGTTTTATTGGTGGAGGAAACTGGAGGACCCGGAGATAACCATTGACCTGTCGCAAGTCACTGACAAACTTTATCACATAATGTTGTACACCTCACCCTGATCGAGACTCGAACCCACAACATCAGTGATGATAGACACTGACTGCACATGAAGTTGTAAATCCAACTACCATACAATCACGGCCACGACGGCCCTTTCTGTAAATGCCGGTTGTATATGATGATGAGATCAAAATAAAAAATTTTTCAACATCTGCACACATTGAAAAACATACAGAATTACATACACATTCATTAGCACATATATTTTATTAGTTCACCCTCCCCCTTTTCCCATCTTTTTCTTCTGTTAAATATGAAAACAATATTTAATATGTGCACATAAGTTTATGACATAATTTTGCTTAGCTTATTAATTATAATTGATTTAACTTGTACATTTGCTGTCATTTGATTTATTTGATTTATGTTATTAACTATTTGTATAGAGAGGGACTAGTAAGTCGTAAAAACTAGTTCCCAATCCAATTGTATATATATATTGACAATAAAATCATTATAAAGTAAAGGAACTTCATAACAACAACTACAAAAATCGTGTCTATTGCGAATCTAGGAAATAAATGGTGTCAAGTCATTCCATGTTTAATGGGTTTTGACTTCGTTTGTTTTCTGTCGACATTGTATGAGTTTTCATTACTCTTATTGGTAAATTGTATGTGTTTTCATTACTTATCGGTAAATTGTATGGGTTTTCATTACTCTTATTGGTAAATTGCATGTGTTTTCATTACTTATCGGTAAATTGTATGGGTTTTCATTACTCTTATTGGTAAATTGCATGGGTTTTCATTACTCTTATTGGTAAATTGTATGTGTTTTCATTACTTATCGGTAAATTGTATGGGTTTTCATTAATCTTATTGGTAAATTGTATGTGTTTTCATTACTTATCGGTAAATTGTATGGGTTTTCATTACTCTTATTGGTAAATTGCATGGGTTTTCATTACTCTTATTGGTAAATTGTATGTGTTTTCATTACTTATCGGTAAATTGTATGGGTTTTCATTACTTTTATTTGTAAATTGTATGGGTTTTCATTAATCTTATTGGTAAATTGTATGGGTTTTCATTACTTATTGGTAAATTGTATGGGTTTTCATTACTCTTATTGGTAAATTGTATGGGTTTTCATTAATCTTATTGGTAAATTGTATGGGTTTTCATTACTTATTTGTAAATTGAATGGGTTTTCATTACTCTTATCGGTAAATTGTACGGCTTTTCATTACTCTTATCGGTAAATTGTATGGGTTTTCATTACTCTTATTGGTAAATTGTATGTGTTTTCATTACTTATCGGTAAATTGTATGGGTTTTCATTACTCTTATTGGTAAATTGCATGGGTTCTCATTACTCTTATTGGTAAATTGTATGTGTTTTCATTACTTATCGGTAAATTGTATGGGTTTTCATTACTTTTATTTGTAAATTGTATGGGTTTTCATTAATCTTATTGGTAAATTGTATGGGTTTTCATTACTTATTGGTAAATTGTATGGGTTTTCATTACTCTTATTGGTAAATTGCATGGGTTTTCATTACTCTTATCGGTATAATGTACGGCTTTTCATTACTCTTATCGGTAAATTGTATGGGTTTTCATTACTCTTATTGGTAAATTGTATGGGTTTTCATTACTCTTATTGGTAAATTGTATGGGTTTTCATTAATCTTATTGGTAAATTGTATGGGTTTTCATTACTCTTATTGGTAAATTTTATGGGTTTTCATTACTTATTGGTAAATTGTATGGGTTTTCATTACTCTTATTGGTAAATTGTATGGGTTTTCATTACTCTTATTGGTAAATTTTATGGGTTTTCATTACTTATTGGTAAATTGTATGGGTTTTCATTACTCTTATTGGTAAATTGTATGTGTTTTCATTACTCTTATTTGTAAATTGTATGGGTTTTCATTACTCTTATTGGTAAATTGTATGTGTTTTCATTACTCTTAATGGTAAATTGTATGGGTTTTCATTAATCTTATTGGTAAATTGTATGGGTTTTCATTACTCTTATTGGTAAATTGTATGGGTTTTCATTAATCTTATTGGTAAATTGTATGGGTTTTCATTACTCTTATTGGTAAATTATATGGGTTTTCATTACTCTTATTTGTAAATTGTATGGGTTTTCATTACTCTTATCGGTAAATTGTACGGGTTTTCATTAATCTTATCGGTAAATTGTATGGGTTTTCATTAATCTTATTGGTAAATTGTATGGGTTTTCATTACTCTTATCGGTAAATTGTATGGGTTTTCATTACTGTTATTGGTAAATTGTATGGGTTTTCATTACTGTTATTGGTAAATTGTATGGGTTTTCATTACTCTTATTGGTAAATTGTACGGGTTTTCATTTCTCTTATCGGTAAATTGTATGGGTTTTCATTAATCTTATTAGTAAATTGTATGGGTTTTCATTACTCTTATTGGTAAATTGTATGGGTTTCCATTACTGTTATTGGTAAATTGTATGGGTTTTCATTACTCTTATTGGTAAATTGTACGGGTTTTCATTTCTCTTATCGGTAAATTGTATGGGTTTTCATTAATCTTATTGGTAAATTGTATGGATTTTCATTACTCTTATCGGTAAATTGTACGGGGTTTCATTACTCTTATCGGTAAATTGTATGGGTTTTCATTAATCTTATTGGTAAATTGTATGGGTCTTCATTACTCTTATTTGTAAATTGTATGGGTTTTCATTACTCTTATTGGTAAATTGTATGGGTTTTCATTAATCTTATTGGTAAATTGTATGGGTTTTCATTACTCTTATTTGTAAATTGTATGGGTTTTCATTACTCTTATTGGTAAATTGTATGGGTTTTCATTACTTATCGGTAAATTGTATGGGTTTTCATTACTCTTATTTGTAATTTGTATGGGTTTTCATTACTTATCGGTAAATTGTATGGGTTTTCATTAATCTTATTGGTAAATTGTATGGGTTTTCATTACTTATCGGTAAATTGTACGGCTTTTCATTACTCTTATTTGTAAATTGTATGGGTTTTCATTAATCTTATTGGTAAATTGTATGGGTTTTCATTACTCTTATTGGTAAATTGTATGCGTTTTCATTACTCTTATTTGTAAATTGTATGGGTTTTCATTAATCTTATTGGTAAATTGTATGGGTTTTCATTACTCTTATTTGTAAATTGTATGAGTTTTCATTACTCTTATTGGTAAATTGTATGGGTTTCCATTACTGTTATTGGTAAATTGTATGGGTTTTCATTACTCTTATTGGTAAATTGTACGGGTTTTCATTTCTCTTATCGGTAAATTGTATGGGTTTTCATTAATCTTATTGGTAAATTGTATGGGTTTTCATTACTTATTGGTAAATTGTATGGGTTTTCATTACTCTTATCGGTAAATTGTACGGCTTTTCATTACTCTTATCGGTAAATTGTATGGGTTTTCATTAATCTTATTGGTAAATTGTATGGGTTTTCATTACTCTTATTGGTAAATTGTATGTGTTTTCATTACTTATCGGTAAATTGTATGGGTTTTCATTACTCTTATTGGTAAATTGCATGGGTTTTCATTACTCTTATTGGTAACTTGTATGTGTTTTCATTACTTATCGGTAAATTGTATGGGTTTTCATTACTTTTATTTGTATATTGTATGGGTTTTCATTAATCTTATTGGTAAATTGTATGGGTTTTCATTACTTATTGGTAAATTGTATGGGTTTTCATTACTCTTATTGGTAAATTGTATGGGTTTTCATTACTCTTATCGGTATATTGTACGGCTTTTCATTACTCATATCGGTAAATTGTATGGGTTTTCATTACTCTTATTGGTAAATTGTATGGGTTTTCATTAATCTTATTGGTAAATTGTATGGGTTTTCATTACTCTTATTGGTAAATTGTATGGGTTTCCATTACTGTTATTGGTAAATTGTATGGGTTTTCATTACTCTTATTGGTAAATTGTACGGGTTTTCATTTCTCTTATCGGTAAATTGTATGGGTTTTCATTACTCTTATTGGTAAATTGTATGGGTTTTCATTAATCTTATTGGTAAATTGTATGGGTTTTCATTAATCTTATTGGTAAATTGTATGGGTTTTCATTACTTATCGGTAAATTGTACGGCTTTTCATTACTCTTATTTGTAAATTGTATGGGTTTTCATTAATCTTATTGGTAAATTGTATGGGTTTTCATTACTCTTATTGGTAAATTGTATGCGTTTTCATTACTCTAATTTGTAAATTGTATGGGTTTTCATTAATCTTATTGGTAAATTGTATGGGTTTTCATTACTCTTATTTGTAAATTGTATGAGTTTTCATTACTCTTATTGGTAAATTGTATGGGTTTCCATTACTGTTATTGGTAAATTGTATGGGTTTTCATTACTCTTATTGGTAAATTGTACGGGTTTTCATTTCTCTTATCGGTAAATTGTATGGGTTTTCATTAATCTTATTGGTAAATTGTATGGGTTTTCATTACTTATTGGTAAATTGTATGGGTTTTCATTACTCTTATCGGTAAATTGTACGGCTTTTCATTACTCTTATCGGTAAATTGTATGGGTTTTCATTAATCTTATTGGTAAATTGTATGGGTTTTCATTACTCTTATTGGTAAATTGTATGTGTTTTCATTACTTATCGGTAAATTGTATGGGTTTTCATTACTCTTATTGGTAAATTGCATGGGTTTTCATTACTCTTATTGGTAACTTGTATGTGTTTTCATTACTTATCGGTAAATTGTATGGGTTTTCATTACTTTTATTTGTATATTGTATGGGTTTTCATTAATCTTATTGGTAAATTGTATGGGTTTTCATTACTTATTGGTAAATTGTATGGGTTTTCATTACTCTTATTGGTAAATTGTATGGGTTTTCATTACTCTTATCGGTATATTGTACGGCTTTTCATTACTCATATCGGTAAATTGTATGGGTTTTCATTACTCTTATTGGTAAATTGTATGGGTTTTCATTAATCTTATTGGTAAATTGTATGGGTTTTCATTACTCTTATTGGTAAATTGTATGGGTTTCCATTACTGTTATTGGTAAATTGTATGGGTTTTCATTACTCTTATCGGTAAATTGTATGGGTTTTCATTACTTTTATTTGTAAATTGTATGGGTTTTCATTAATCTTATTGGTAAATTGTATGGGTTTTCATTACTCTTATTGGTAAATTGTATGGGTTTTCATTACTCTTATTTGTAAATTGTATGGGTTTTCATTAATCTTATTGGTAAATTGTATGGGTTTTCATTACTCTTATTTGTAAATTGTATGAGTTTTCATTACTCTTATTGGTAAATTGTATGGGTTTCCATTACTGTTATTGGTAAATTGTATGGGTTTTCATTACTCTTATTGGTAAATTGTACGGGTTTTCATTTCTCTTATCGGTAAATTGTATGGGTTTTCATTAATCTTATTGGTAAATTGTATGGGTTTTCATTACTTATTGGTAAATTGTATGGGTTTTCATTACTCTTATCGGTAAATTGTACGGCTTTTCATTACTCTTATCGGTAAATTGTATGGGTTTTCATTAATCTTATTGGTAAATTGTATGGGTTTTCATTACTCTTATTGGTAAATTGTATGTGTTTTCATTACTTATCGGTAAATTGTATGGGTTTTCATTACTCTTATTGGTAAATTGCATGGGTTTTCATTACTCTTATTGGTAACTTGTATGTGTTTTCATTACTTATCGGTAAATTGTATGGGTTTTCATTACTTTTATTTGTATATTGTATGGGTTTTCATTAATCTTATTGGTAAATTGTATGGGTTTTCATTACTTATTGGTAAATTGTATGGGTTTTCATTACTCTTATTGGTAACTTGTATGTGTTTTCATTACTTATCGGTAAATTGTATGGGTTTTCATTACTTTTATTTGTATATTGTATGGGTTTTCATTAATCTTATTGGTAAATTGTATGGGTTTTCATTACTTATTGGTAAATTGTATGGGTTTTCATTACTCTTATTGGTAAATTGTATGGGTTTTCATTACTCTTATTGGTAAATTGTATGGGTTTTCATTAATCTTATTGGTAAATTGTATGGGTTTTCATTACTCTTATTGGTAAATTGTATGGGTTTCCATTACTGTTATTGGTAAATTGTATGGGTTTTCATTACTCTTATTGGTAAATTGTACGGGTTTTCATTTCTCTTATCGGTAAATTGTATGGGTTTTCATTAATCTTATTGGTAAATTGTATGGGTTTTCATTACTCTTATCGGTAAATTGTACGGGGTTTCATTACTCTTATCGGTAAATTGTAAGAGTTTTCATTAATCTTATTGGTAAATTGTATGGGTTTTCATTACTCTTATTTGTAAATTGTATGGGTTTTCATTACTCTTATTGGTAAATTGTATGGGTTTTCATTAATCTTATTGGTAAATTGTATGGGTTTTCATTACTCTTATTTGTAAATTGTATGGGTTTTCATTACTCTTATTGGTAAATTGTATGGGTTTTCATTACTTATCGGTGAATTGTATGGGTTTTCATTACTCTTATTTGTAATTTGTATTGGTTTTCATTACTTATCGGTAAATTGTATGGGTTTTCATTAATCTTATTGGTAAATTGTATGGGTTTTCATTACTTATCGGTAAATTGTACGGCTTTTCATTACTCTTATTTGTAAATTGTATGGGTTTTCATTAATCTTATTGGTAAATTGTATGGGTTTTCATTACTCTTATTTGTAAATTGTATGAGTTTTCATTACTCTTATTGGTAAATTGTATGGGTTTCCATTACTGTTATTGGTAAATTGTATGGGTTTTCATTACTCTTATTGGTAAATTGTACGGGTTTTCATTTCTCTTATCGGTAAATTGTATGGGTTTTCATTAATCTTATTGGTAAATTGTATGGGTTTTCATTACTTATTGGTAAATTGTATGGGTTTTCATTACTCTTATCGGTAAATTGTACGGCTTTTCATTACTCTTATCGGTAAATTGTATGGGTTTTCATTAATCTTATTGGTAAATTGTATGTGTTTTCATTACTTATTGGTAAATTGTATGGGTTTTCATTACTCTTATTGGTAAATTGCATGGGTTTTCATTACTCTTATTGGTAAATTGTATGTGTTTTCATTACTTATCGGTAAATTGTATGGGTTTTCATTACTTTTATTTGTAAATTGTACGGGTTTTCATTAATCTTATTGGTAAATTGTATGGGTTTTCATTACTTATTGGTAAATTGTATGGTTTTCATTACTCTTATTGGTAAATTGTATGGGTTTTCATTACTCTTATCGGTATATTGTACGGCTTTTCATTACTCTTATCGGTAAATTGTATGGGTTTTCATTACTCTTATTGGTAAATTGTATGGGTTTTCATTACTCTTATTGGTAAATTGTATGGGTTTTCATTAATCTTATTGGTAAATTGTATGGGTTTTCATTACTCTTATTGGTAAATTTTATGGGTTTTCATTACTTATTGGTAAATTGTATGGGTTTTCATTACTCTTATTGGTAAATTGTATGGGTTTTCATTACTCTTATTGGTAAATTTTATGGGTTTTCATTACTTATTGGTAAATTGTATGGGTTTTCATTACTCTTATTGGTAAATTGCATGGGTTTTCATTACTCTTATTGGTAAATTGTATGTGTTTTCATTACTCTTATTGGTAAATTGTATGGGTTTTCATTAATCTTATTGGTAAATTGTATGGGTTTTCTTTACTCTTATTGGTAAATTGTATGGGTTTTCATTAATCTTATTGGTAAATTGTATGGGTTTTCATTACTCTTATTGGTAAATTATATGGGTTTTCATTACTCTTATTTGTAAATTGTATGGGTTTTCATTACTCTTATTTGTAAATTGTATGGGTTTTCATTACTCTTATCGGTAAATTGTACGGGTTTTCATTTCTCTTATCGGTAAATTGTATGGGTTTTCATTAATCTTATTGGTAAATTGTATGGGTTTTCATTACTCTTATCGGTAAATTGTACGGAGTTTCATTAATCTTATCGGTAAATTGTATGGGTTTTCATTAATCTTATTGGTAAATTGTATGGGTTTTCATTACTCTTATTTGTAAATTGTATGGGTTTTCTTTACTGTTATTGGTAAATTGTATGGGTTTTCATTACTGTTATTGGTAAATTGTATGGGTTTTCATTACTCTTATTGGTAAATTGTACGGGTTTTCATTTCTCTTATCGGTAAATTGTATGGGTTTTCATTAATCTTATTGGTAAATTGTATGGGTTTTCATTACTCTTATTGGTAAATTGTATGGGTTTCCATTACTGTTATTGGTAAATTGTATGGGTTTTCATTACTCTTATTGGTAAATTGTACGGGTTTTCATTTCTCTTATCGGTAAATTGTATGGGTTTTCATTAATCTTATTGGTAAATTGTATGGGTTTTCATTACTCTTATCGGTAAATTGTACGGGGTTTCATTACTCTTATCGGTAAATTGTATGGGTTTTCATTAATCTTATTGGTAAATTGTATGGGTTGTCATTACTCTTATTTGTAAATTGTTTGGGTTTTCATTACTCTTATTGGTAAATTGTATGGGTTTTCATTAATCTTATTGGTAAATTGTATGGGTTTTCATTACTCTTATTTGTAAATTGTATGGGTTTTCATTACTCTTATTGGTAAATTGTATGGGTTTTCATTACTTATCGGTAAATTGTATGGGTTTTCATTACTCTTATTTGTAATTTGTATGGGTTTTCATTACTTATCGGTAAATTGTATGGGTTTTCATTAATCTTATTGGTAAATTGTATGGGTTTTCATTACTTATCGGTAAATTGTACGGCTTTTCATTACTCTTATTTGTAAATTGTATGGGTTTTCATTACTTATCGGTAAATTGTATGGGTTTTCATTACTCTTATCGGTAAATTGTACGGGGTTTCATTACTCTTATCGGTAAATTGTACGGGGTTTCATTACTCTTATCGGTAAATTGTATGGGTTTTCATTAATCTTATTGGTAAATTGTATGGGTTTTCATTACTCTTATTGGTAAATTGTATGGGTTTTCATTAATCTTATTGGTAAATTGTATGGGTTTTCATTACTCTTATTTGTAAATTGTATGGGTTTTCATTACTCTTATTGGTAAATTGTATGGGTTTTCATTACTTATCGGTAAATTGTATGGGTTTTCATTACTCTTATTTGTAATTTGTATGGGTTTTCATTACTTATCGGTAAATTGTATGGGTTTTCATTAATCTTATTGGTAAATTGTATGGGTTTTCATTACTTATCGGTAAATTGTACGGCTTTTCATTACTCTTATTTGTAAATTGTATGGGTTTTCATTACTCTTATTTGTAAATTGTATGGGTTTTCATTACTCTTATTGGTAAATTGTATGGGTTTCCATTACTTATCGGTAAATTGTATGGGTTTTCATTAATCTTATTGGTAAATTGTATGGGTTTTCATTACTTATCGGTAAATTGTACGGCTTTTCATTACTCTTATTTGTAAATTGTACGGGTTTTCATTAATCTTATTGGTAAATTGTATGGGTTTTCATTACTCTTATTTGTAAATTGTATGAGTTTTCATTACTCTTATTGGTAAATTGTATGGGTTTCCATTACTGTTATTGGTAAATTGTATGGGTTTTCATTACTCTTATTGGTAAATTGTACGGGTTTTCATTTCTCTTATCGGTAAATTGTATGGGTTTTCATTAATCTTATTGGTAAATTGTATGGGTTTTCATTACTCTTATTTGTAAATTGTATGGGTTTTCATTACTCTTATTTGTAAATTGTATGGGTTTTCATTACTCTTATTTGTAAATTGTATGGGTTTTCATTACTCTTATTTGTAAATTGTATGGGTTTTCATTACTCTTTTTTGTAATTTGTATGGGTTTTCATTACTTATCGGTAAATTGTATGGGTTTTCATTAATCTTATTGGTAAATTGTATGGGTTTTCATTACTTATCGGTAAATTGTACGGCTTTTCATTACTCTTATTTGTAAATTGTATGGGTTTTCATTAATCTTATTGGTAAATTGTATGGGTTTTCATTACTCTTATTGGTAAATTGTATGGGTTTTCATTACTCTTATTGGTAAATTGTATGGGTTTTCATTAATCTTATTGGTAAATTGTATGGGTTTTCATTACTTATTGGTAAATTGTATGGGTTTTCATTAATCTTATTGGTAAATTGTATGGGTTTTCATTACTTATCGGTAAATTGTACGGCTTTTCATTACTCTTATTTGTAAATTGTATGGGTTTTCATTACTCTTATTGGTAAATTGTATGGGTTTTCATTACTCTTATTGGTAAATTGTATGGGTTTTCATTACTCTTATTGGTAAATTGTATGGGTTTTCATTAATCTTATTGGTAAATTGTATGGGTTTTCATTACTTATTGGTAAATTGTATGGGTTTTCATTAATCTTATTGGTAAATTGTATGGGTTTTCATTACTCTTATTGGTAAATTGTATGGGTTTTCATTACTCTTATTTGTAATTTGTATGGGTTTTCATTACTTATCGGTAAATTGTATGGGTTTTCATTAATCTTATTGGTAAATTGTATGGGTTTTCATTACTTATCGGTAAATTGTACGGCTTTTCATTACTCTTATTTGTAAATTGTATGGGTTTTCATTAATCTTATTGGTAAATTGCATGGGTTTTCATTACTCTTATTGGTAAATTGTATGGGTTTTCATTACTCTTATTGGTAAATTGTATGGGTTTTCATTAATCTTATTGGTAAATTGTATGGGTTTTCATTACTTATTGGTAAATTGTATGGGTTTTCATTAATCTTATTGGTAAATTGTATGGGTTTTCATTACTTATCGGTAAATTGTACGGCTTTTCATTACTCTTATTTGTAAATTGTATGTGTTTTCATTACTCTTATTGGTAAATTGTATGGGTTTTCATTACTTATCGGTAAATTGTACGGCTTTTCATTACTCTTATTTGTAAATTGTATGGGTTTTCATTACTCTTATTTGTAAATTGTATGGGTTTTCATTACTCTTATTTGTAAATTGTATGGGTTTTCATTACTCTTTTTTGTAATTTGTATGGGTTTTCATTACTTATCGGTAAATTGTATGGGTTTTCATTAATCTTATTGGTAAATTGTATGGGTTTTCATTACTTATCGGTAAATTGTACGGCTTTTCATTACTCTTATTTGTAAATTGTATGGGTTTTCATTAATCTTATTGGTAAATTGTATGGGTTTTCATTACTCTTATTGGTAAATTGTATGGGTTTTCATTACTCTTATTGGTAAATTGTATGGGTTTTCATTACTCTTATTGGTAAATTGTATGGGTTTTCATTAATCTTATTGGTAAATTGTATGGGTTTTCATTACTTATTGGTAAATTGTATGGGTTTTCATTAATCTTATTGGTAAATTGTATGGGTTTTCATTACTTATCGGTAAATTGTACGGCTTTTCATTACTCTTATTTGTAAATTGTATGGGTTTTCATTAATCTTATTAGTAAATTGTATGGGTTTTCATTACTCTTATTGGTAAATTGTATGGGTTTTCATTACTCTTATTGGTAAATTGTATGGGTTTTTATTAATCTTATTGGTAAATTGTATGGGTTTTCATTACTCTTATTGGTAAATTGTATGGGTTTTCATTAATTTTATTGGTAAATTTAATACTGCATGATAAACAGAATATATATACATCGTCTCTGAATATAAAATGCATTCTGCATTAACAAAGCTTTTAATTTGCTTAAATACAAATGCATACATGTACATATAATTAAATATACATAATGATATATGAAATCAGATACAATAAACTAATTTCTTCAGACTACATTTAGATAATAATCCTTTTCTCATATTTTTTGCGAACTTATGAATTAGATTATATAATATTGAATTAACATGAAACGTATATATCTATTTTAGCTTGTGCGACACGTCTCTGAAAGAGGCTTCGTCAGGTACGTTAATATTTAAAAGAGTCTCTGAAATAGACTTCGCCAGGTACGTTAATATTCAAAAGAGTCTCTGAAATAGGCTTCGCCAGGTACGTTAATATTCAAAAGAGTCTCTGAAATAGACTTCGTCAGGTACGTTAATATTCAAAAGAGTCTCTGAAATAGACTTCGTCAGGTACGTTAATATTCAAAAGAGTCTCTGAAATAGACTTCGTCAGGTACGTTAATATTCAAAAGAGTCTTTGATATAGACTTCGTCAGATACGTTAATATTCAAAAGAGTCTCTGATATAGACTTCGTCAGGTACGTTAATATTCAAAAGAGTCTCTGAAATAGACTTCGTCAGGTACGTTAATATTCAAAAGAGTATCTGAAATAGACTTCGTCAGGTACGTTAATATTCAAATGAGTCTCTGATATAGGCTTCGCCAGGTACGTTAATATTCAAAAGAGTCTCTGAAATAGACTTCGTCAGGTACGTTAATATTCAAAAGAGTCTCTGATATAGGCTTCGCCAGGTACGTTAATATTCAAAAGAGTCTCTGAAATAGACTTCGTTAGGTACGTTAATATTCAAAAGAGACTCTGAAATAGGCTTCGTCAGGTATGGTAATATTCAAAAGAGTCTCTGATTTAGGCTTCGTCAGGTACGTTAATATTCAAAAGAGTCTCTGAAATAGGCTTCGTCAGGTACGTTAATATTCAAAAGAGTCTCTGAAATAGGCTTCGTCAGGTACGTTAATATTCAAAAGAGTCTCTGAAATAGGCTTCGTCAGGTACGTTAATATTCAAAAGAGTCTCTGAAATAGGCTTCGTCAGGTACGTTAATATTCAAAAGAGTCTCTGAAATAAGCTTCGTCAGATACGTTAATATTCGAAAGAGTCTCTGAAATAGGTTTCGTCAGGTACGTTAATAATCAAAAGAATCTCGGAAATAGGCTTCGTCAGGTATGTTAATATTCAAAAGATTGGAACGCGAAATAACTTAGAAATGTTTTGGAGCAATTAATCAAAAGGGCATAAATATTATAGCCAACAATTATATTAGAAAGGTTACACAGTGCCGGGGGAGGGGGTAGATTGCCCTTAGCTTTAATGCACTCCATTATTTTAATTTGAGGACATTATGAATTGTATTCGCATGTACTTATTTTCACGAAAGCATACCCGTCGCGAAATTCTTAAACATGAATACACCATGAAAAAAGTACAAAACAGCATTGTTTAGGAACTCTGTTGATTTACTTATTGGATATATCGGTCAGTAGTCTCAAGCCAAAGACTATCAAATTGGCATTTGCTCACGCGGTTTGTATAAGGAAGAGTTGGTAAAGACTAGCAGTCCGGGTTATGTGTCATAGTGGAGCGACATGGGTATCTTAGGACTATAGTTTCTGATCTAGCAACAAAAACATTCATTTCAACGTATTGGTTTAATACAAAAAAGTCATCATCAATATCTGCTCAAAGCGTAACTTTGTTCGCGTATTGTGGTGTCCAACATATTGTCTTGTGTATTTTTGTTTCGTTTTTCCCCTCCGTCTTGTGTACCCTATGCTGACAGTTTCTCTGGATTGTCCATTTTTGATTGCCCTATCAGTATTCTCAAACGTTTATTGCTTTCACTGTGCTGTATCATCATGACCGCGATCATATGAGAGCTTACATTAAACAGCGCTACCTCGTCTGACACTTTACTGGGGTATATCATCATGATCGCCATCATATGAGAGTTTACATTAAACAGCGCTACCTCGTCTGACACTTTACTGTGCTGTATCATCATGACCGCCATCATATGAGAGTTTACATTAAACAGTGCTACCTCGTCTGACACTTTACTGAGCTGTATCATCATGACCGCCATCATATGAGAGTTTACATTAAACAGCGCTACCTCGTCTGACACTTTACTGAGCTGTATCATCATGACCGCCATCATATTAGAGATTACATTAAACAGCGTTACCTCGTCTGACACTTTACTGTGCTGTATCATCATGACCGCGATCATATGAGAGCTTACATTAAACAGCGCTACCTCGTCTGACACATTACTGTGCTGTATCATCATGACCGCCATCATATGAGAGATTACATTAAACAGCGCTACCTCGTCTGACACATTACTGTGCTGTATCATCACGACCGCCATCATATGAGAGTTTACATTAAACAGCGTTACCTCGTCTGACACATTACTGTGCTGTATCATTATGACCGCCATCATATGAGAGTTTACATTAATCAGCGCTACCTCGTCTGACACATTACTCTGCTGTATCATCATGACCGCCATCATATGAGAGCTTACATTAAGCAACACTACCTCGTCTGAAACTTTACTGTGCTGTATCATCATGACTGCCATCATATGAGAGTTTACATTAAACAGCGCTACCTCGTCTGACACTTTACTGGGGTATATCATCATGATCGCCATCATATGAGAGTTTACATTAAACAGCGTTACCTCGTCTGACACATTACTGTGTTGTATCATCATGACCGCCATCAAATGATAGTTTACATTAAACAGCGCTATCTCGTCTGACACTTTACTGGGGTATATCATCATGACCGCCATCATATGAGAGTTTACATTAAACAGCGCTACCTCGTCTGACACTTTACTGTGCTGTATCATCACGACCGCCATCATATGAGAGTTTACATTAAACAGCGTTACCTCGTCTGACACATTACTGTGCTGTATCATCATGACCGCCATCATATGAGAGTTTACATTAATCAGCGCTACCTCGTCTGACACATTACTGTGCTGTATCATCATGACCGCCATCATATGAGAGCTTACATTAAGCAACACTACCTCGTCTGAAACTTTACTGTGCTGTATCATCATGACTGTCATCATATGAGAGTTTACATTAAACAGTGCTACCTCGTCTGACACTTTACTGTGCTGTATCATCATGACCGCCATCATATGAGAGTTTACATTAAACAGCGCTACCTCGTCTGACACATTACTGTGCTGTATCATCATGACCGCCATCATATGAGAGTTTACATCAAACAGCGCTACCTCGTCTGACACTTTACTGTGCTGTATCATCATGACTGCCATCATATGAGAGTTTACATTAAACAGTGCTACCTCGTCTGACACTTTACTGTGCTGTATCATCATGACCGCCATCATATGAGAGTTTACATTAAACAGCGCTACCTCGTCTGACACATTACTGTGCTGTATCATCATGACCGCCATCATATGAGAGTTTACATTAAATAGCGTTACATCGTCTGACACTTTACTGTGCTGTATGATCATGACCGCCATCATATGAGAACTTACATTAAACAGCGCTACCTCGTCTGACACTTTACTGTGCTGTATCATCATGACCGCCATCATATGAGAGTTTACATTAAACAGTGCTATCTCGTCTGACACATTACTGTGCTGTATCATCATGACCGCCATCATATGAGAGCTTACATTAAACAGTGCTACCTCGTCTGACACATTACTGTGCTGTATCATCATGACCGCCATCATATGAGAGTTTACATTAAACAGTGCTACCTCGTCTGACACATTACTGTGCTGTATCATCATGACCGCCATCAAATGAGAGTTTACATTAAACAGCGCTACCTCGTCTGACACATTACTGTGCTGTATCATCATGACCGCCATCAAATGAGAGTTTACATTAAACAGCGCTACCTCGTCTGACACATTACTGTGCTGTATCATCATGACCACCATCATATGAGAGTTTACATTTAACAGTGCTACCTCGTCTGACACTTTACTGTGCTGTATCATCATGACCGCCATCATATGAGAGTTTACATTAAACAGCGCTACCTCGTCTGACACTTTACTGGGGTATATCATCATGACCGCCATCAAATGATAGTTTACATTAAACAGCGCTACCTCGTCTGACACTTTACTGGGGTATATCATCATGATCGCCATCATATGAGAGTTTACATTAAACAGCGCTACCTCGTCTGACACTTTACTGGGGTATATCATCATGATCGCCATCATATGAGAGTTTACATTAAACAGCGCTACCTCGTCTGACACTTTACTGGGGTATATCATCATGATCGCCATCATATGAGAGTTTACATTAAACAGCGTTACCTCGTCTGACACTTTACTGGGGTATATCATCATGATCGCCATCATATAAGAGTTTACATTAAACAGCGCTACCTCGTCTGACACTTTACTGGGGTATATCATCATGATCGCCATCATATGAGAGTTTACATTAAACAGCGCTACCTCGTCTGACACTTTACTGGGGTATATCATCATGATCGCCATCATATGAGAGTTTACATTAAACAGCGCTACCTCGTCTGACACTTTACTGGGGTATATCATCATGATCGCCATCATATGAGAGTTTAAATTAAACAGCGCTACCTCGTCTGACACTTTACTGGGGTATATCATCATGATCGCCATCATATGAGAGTTTACATTAAACAGCGTTACCTCGTCTGACACATTACTGTGTTGTATCATCATGACCGCCATCATATGAGAGTTTACATCAAACAGCGCTACCTCGTCTGACACTTTACTGTGCTGTATCATCATGACCGCCATCATATGAGAGTTTACATTAAACAGTGCTACCTCGTCTGACACTTTACTGGGGTATATCATCATGATCGCCATCATATGAGAGTTTACATTAAACAGCGCTACCTCGTCTGAAACATTACTGAGCTGTATCATCATGACCGCCATCAAATGATAGTTTACATTAAACAGCGTTACCTCGTCTGACACATTACTGTGCTGTATCATCATGACCACCATCACATGAAAGTTTACATTAAACAGTGCTATCTCGTCTGACACTTTACTGTGCTGTATCATCATGACCGCCATCATATGAGAGTTTACATTAAACAGCGTTACCTCGTCTGACACATTACTGTGCTGTATCATCATGACCACCATCACATGAAAGTTTACATTAAACAGTGCTATCTCGTCTGACACTTTACTGTGCTGTATCATCATGACCACCATCACATGAAAGTTTACATTAAACAGCGTTACCTCGTCTGACACATTACTGTGCTGTATCATCATGACCACCATCACATGAAAGTTTACATTAAACAGTGCTATCTCGTCTGACACTTTACTGTGCTGTATCATCATGACCACCATCATATGAGAGTTTACATTAAACAGCATTACCTCGTCTGACACATTACTGTGCTGTATCATCATGACCACCATCACATGAAAGTTTACATTAAACAGTGCTATCTCGTCTGACACTTTACTCTGCTGTATCATCATGACCGCCATCATATGAGAGTTTACATTAAACAGTGCTACCTCGTCTGACACTTTACTGTGCTGTATCATCATGACCGCCATCACATGAAAGTTTACATTAAACAGTGCTATCTCGTCTGACACTTTACTGTGCTGTATCATCATGACCACCATCATATGAGAGTTTACATCAAACAGCGCTACCTCGTCTGACACATTACTGTGCTGTATCATCATGACCGCCATCACATGAAAGTTTACATTAAACAGCGTTACCTCGTCTGACACTTTACTGTGCTGTATCATCATGACCACCATCATATGAGAGCTTACATTAAACAGTGCTACCTCGTCTGACACTTTACTGTGCTGTATCATCATGACCGCCATCACATGAAAGTTTACATTAAACAGTGCTATCTCGTCTGACACTTTACTGTGCTGTATCATCATGACCGCCATCATATGAGAGTTTACATTAAAGAGTGCTATCTCGTCTGACACATTACTGTGCTGTATCATCATGACCACCATCACATGAAAGTTTACATTAAACAGTGCTATCTCGTCTGACACATTACTGTGCTGTATCATCATGACCACCATCATATGAGAGCTTACATTAAACAGTGCTATCTCGTCTGACACTTTACTGTGCTGTATCATCATGACCACCATCACATGAAAGTTTACATTAAACAGCGCTACCTCGTCTGACACATTACTGTGCTGTATCATCATGACCGCCATCATATGAGAGTTTACATTAAACAGCGCTTCCTCGTCTGACACATTACTGTGCTGTATCATCATGACCACCATCACATGAAAGTTTACATTAAACAGTGCTATCTCGTCTGACACTTTACTGTGCTGTATCATCATGACCACCATCACATGAAAGTTTACATTAAACAGTGCTATCTCGTCTGACACTTTACTGTGCTGTATCATCATGACCACCATCACATGAAAGTTTACATTAAACAGTGCTATCTCGTCTGACACATTACTGTGCTGTATCATCATGACCACCATCACATGAAAGTTTACATTAAACAGTGCTATCTCGTCTGACACTTTACTGTGCTGTATCATCATGACCACCATCACATGAAAGTTTACATTAAACAGTGCTATCTCGTCTGACACTTTACTGTGCTGTATCATCATGACCGCCATCATATGAGAGTTTACATTAAACAGCGCTACCTCGTCTGACACATTACTGTGCTGTATCATCATGACCACCATCACATGAAAGTTTACATTAAACAGTGCTATCTCGTCTGACACTTTACTGTGCTGTATCATCATGACCACCATCACATGAAAGTTTACATTAAACAGTGCTATCTCGTCTGACACTTTACTGTGCTGTATCATCATGACCACCATCACATGAAAGTTTACATTAAACAGTGCTATCTCGTCTGACACATTACTGTGCTGTATCATCATGACCACCATCACATGAAAGTTTACATTAAACAGTGCTATCTCGTCTGACACTTTACTGTGCTGTATCATCATGACCACCATCATATGAGAGTTTACATTAAACAGTGCTACCTCGTCTGACACTTTACTGTGCTGTATCATCATGACCGCCATCACATGAAAGCTTACATTAAACAGTGCTATCTCGTCTGACACTTTACTGTGCTGTATCATCATGACCACCATCATATGAGAGTTTACATCAAACAGCGCTACCTCGTCTGACACATTACTGTGCTGTATCATCATGACCGCCATCACATGAAAGTTTACATTAAACAGCGTTACCTCGTCTGACACTTTACTGTGCTGTATCATCATGACCGCCATCATATGAGAGTTTACATTAAAGAGTGCTATCTCGTCTGACACATTACTGTGCTGTATCATCATGACCGCCATCATATGAGAGTTTACATTAATTAGCGCAACCTCGTCTGACACTTTATAAAAATTAATTAATGCGCGTTCTTGCTCCCAAACACTTTTCAATTATTTGATTTCCCAATCTTTTGACTGGGGAGGATATTTCAGCATGTGCACTAAAAAACGTTCTTTTTTATTATTATGTAAGAAGAGTTTGAAGACCCCAAGGAGGTAATCAGAATCCGTAAACCGAAGAAGAAAAGACAACAAATGGCCAAAAGAAAAAGTACAAAAGGACAAACAACGATCTACAAAACATACATATAAAACTAAAGATCGAGGAACAAGAACCCTGCAAAAAACCGAAGGTGAGCAGTTCCTGCTCCACTAGTGGCATCCATCGCGCAAATATAATACTATCTTGAACTAATAGTGTCAAAGCATAGATTGAAAGTCAAAAATAAATATAACAAAGTCTTTTAGTGATTTGGCTTACCAATCTTTTGACTGAGCGTATCTGATTAATGTAGAAGTGGGATGTACATACTAAATTAGATATCTACGAATTTATAAGAGGCGGAAACTCTTTACCCTTCGCGAGCACATGAGTTCACCCCCGGTGTTTGGTGTGGCCGTATGTCTCATCTTTTTAGTTTTCTGTGGTTTGTTTATTTTTTGTTTTGTTTGTCTTGCCCTGTGTCTTGTGTACTCAATGCTGCCAGTGTCTCTGGATTTTCCATTATTGATTGCCCCTTCGGTTTTCTCTAATGTTTATTTAATTCAAGAATAAGCAGGATAAACACAATATTAATAAGAAGAATTAGCATAATAGCAGATTGAAAAAGAGTCTACAGATGTACTATGTCTGATTTGATCAGACAATTTGTTCCAGTCAGTAATTATTCTTTGAGTTCTGCACTAGTTTTACCAATAAAACATGCAAAATTGATATTGTAATGAAATTAGCTCAAATTCAACAGCTTGGCCAACATTATCACCATTCACAATAAAACAACAAATTTCTTGATCTTTAGTTTTATGTGTAATGTTTTGTAGATCGTTGTTTGTCCTTTTCCTCTTTGTTATAGTGTTGTCCGTCTTTTTACAGATTCTGATTGCCCCTTTGGTATCTTCAAACTCTTCTTCCACTCCTGTCACTAAACGTAATCTCCTACATTATTTTATTGATTGATTTATTGTGTTTAACGTCACTTTCAATATTTCAGCTATATCATGGGGACCAGTTTTAGTGGTGGAAGAAGACGGAGTACTCGGAGAGAACCACCGACCATGGACAAGCAACTGGTAAACTTCCCACGTCGCATTGGTGATAGGTTTGTATGAGTTGCTAGGTAATCCAACTACCTAACTCATTGAGCCACCGGGCCCTTAATCGCCTACATCATAGATATTAAGATAACTGAAGTTAAAATATATGATCCAACCCTTCTTGACAGATAAGTTCCAAAAGGCCAAGGAAAACAAAAAACGTAATATCTTATTTGTGCTAGATTGGTCCCATTTATAGAATAAACAAACAGTTACACTATCGAACAGAAATTGGTGAAATTTAGGATATACCACGTCTCATTGAGCTTGCTTCGCTCGAATTGAGTTTTTATTTCTTAATTATTTAATGTGAATTGCAACTAAAATTGTTGCTATTTTTTTTAGAATTACCTACACTTCTGATGTGATCTTAGTTGTTTTGGAAAACATATATCTTAACACAAGCAAGGTGTACTCGATACAACAGTATGTGATAAAAATTGTCAGTGACGTGCATCATGTCGGTGGTTTTCTCCACCAATAAAAGTGATCGCCACGATATAACTGAAATATTGTTGCAAGTGGCGTTAAACACCATAACCATACCCTACCATCTTAACACAAGCCAACCAGTATAAAAATATACTTCTAAATGAAATTGTGTTCAATGCAAAAACATGGACAAAATGAATATGTTTTTCAACATGGGTCACTGCATCCATTATTCTGGAGGTGGAAACACTACTTAATTACATGTAACACAATTATTTAGACAACTATTACAGGTATTAGTAATCGAATTCCGTGAAAAACGTTAACATATATATCATTGGGTTATTTAAATATATTGACACAACAAAGCATTCTTTGTAATGCTTAAAGAAATCTGTTTTCTTTCCGAATCGTTCTTCCATTTTATTACACAAGATCATAATTGAATACTCCCTGCCATTATTATAATGAAATGCCCCTTGTAACTTTATTATTTATTAAATTTCGCTACTTGTGTGCATGAGGCTCTATATAGGGAATTCTCAAAAATAAGACGACAATGTTTATTTTCCGGTATATAACGATTTTTAACGAAATAATTTTAAAGAACTGGTACAATCTAATATTATTTATGTTTGTGTGTGCATAGTGGCGTGTTTTTTGGTTTGTGTCCGTCCTGTGTCTTGTGTACCCAATGTTGCCAGTTTCTCTGGAATGTCCATTTTTAAATTGCCCATTCGGTGTTTTCTAACTTTCTAACTTTCAAATTTAAGGATTTTGTTTTGTTGTTTGGCTTGATGGTATTTAAAGCCATTTTCAACAATATTTCAGTTATATCGGGGCGGTCAGTTTTATTGGTGGAGGAAGCCGGAGTGCCCAGAGAAAACCACCGACATGTCACAGGTCACTGACAAACTTTATCACGTAATGTTGTACAACTCGTCTTGTAATGTAATAATATACAAAGTCATCATTCGAAATTCAATTAAAATCTCCGCAAACACGCAATCAGTCTAATTAAATTTAGATCTTTACTACTCCTTATCTGATAAATAGCACATAAAAAGCCTTTATTCTGCAACATATCAGAAAAAGGGAGCAAAAAAAGATTTAATTTTAATTAGATTGATAGGCAATCATCTCCTGTTCTATATATCACATGTAGATGAGTTCATCTGAAACTAGTTTACCGACTAGAGTCCCGTTTATTCGAAAAACTCCATCAAAGTGAACAGATTCTGTCAACTCACGAGTTTTAGCCCTAATACAGCTTATCCAAGAGCACAAGAACACAGCATTTTAATTGGTTTGACGTTACTCGAGAGTTGCTCGAATCTAACCCTGACACATGACCGGATTCAAAATGTTATGATGATTCAATGTGATGTATATATATGTATACCCTGTCTGGTCGATCATAAGCTTAAAATGTCTTACTGAAATATAATGGTTCGCTGAAATCGTATGACGGCATTAAGTGTTGTCCTAACATCTACCGCAGCTACTTTGGTATATCTACTTTTACCAGCCAACAGAAATAGAGGAAGAGGAAGAACTATCAATCTCAAAAGGAAATGATAAGAAATACTACAATGTTTTAATACATTTGCAAGCACATTTCAACTAAATGTATTAAAATAACTAAAACGCACTTTGAAAATAAAATTGGGATAGAGATGAGGTGCTCAAAGGAAATACTATAGTACTAGAATACTGCGCCATGTGAATCCATGAATATTTATTCAAATTAATCTACAATGTATTTCAAATTCAAAATAACAAAAAGGTTAATCAGTAAAATATCGACAAAATACAAACATTCTGTGAAAACTGACTGTGCCAGAATCGAAGCTGAGTCTGGTATAGTTAATTATACAAGTTTCCACTTCTACAACCGACCATATAATTACATGTAGTAAGAAAGGATATGGATGTAAATGAACATGAGAGACTATCCAATATTATACTTATACACAAATAAAAGCAAAGGAACAGCTTGTAGTAAGAAAGAGTATGGATGTAAATGAACATGAGAGACTATCCAATATTACACTTAGACATAAGTTCAAGTAAAGAAACAACGATTATATTGCTATTCTGCATTTCAGTCACAGCAGGGTCTTCAACAATGAGCAAAACTAACATCCTAATATGAGTGTGAAACGGCTACCTCTGGGTATCTTTGTCGTTGTGATGTTATTAGGTGTACATAATCCAACATCTCAGATATCTTTCTAGAACAGGTGTACATAATCCAACATCGCAGATATGTTTCTAGAACAGGTGTACATAATTCAACATCGCAGATATGTTTCTAGAACAGGTGTACATAATTCAACATCTCAGATATGTTTCTAGAACAGGTGTACATAATCCAACATCTCAGATATCTTTCTAGAACAGGTGTACATAATCCAACATCGCAGATATGTTTCTAGAACAGGTGTACATAATCCAACATCGCAGATATGTTTCTAGAACAGGTGTACATAATTCAACATCGCAGATATGTTTCTAGAACAGGTGTACATAATTCAACATCTCAGATATGTTTCTAGAACAGGTGTACATAATCCAACATCGCAGATATCTTTCTAGAACAGGTGTACATAATCCAACATCGCAGATATGTTTCTAGAACAGGTGTACATAATCCAACATCGCAGATATGTTTCTAGAACAGGTGTACATAATCCAACATCGCAGATATGTTTCTAGAACAGGTGTACATAATCCAACATCTCAGATATGTTTCTAGAACAGGTGTACATAATTCAACATCGCAGATATGTTTCTAGAACAGGTGTACATAATTCAACATCTCAGATATGTTTCTAGAACAGGTGTACATAATCCAACATCTCAGATATGTTTCTAGAACAGGTGTACATAATCCAACATCGCAGATATGTTTCTAGAACAGGTGTACATAATCCAACATCTCAGATATGTTTCTAGAACAGGTGTACATAATCCAACATCGCAGATATCTTTCTAGAACAGGTGTACATAATCCAACATCGCAGATATGTTTCTAGAACAGGTGTACATAATCCAACATCTCAGATATGTTTCTAGAACAGGTGTACATAATCCAACATCTCAGATATGTTTCTAGAACAGGTGTGCATAATCCAACATCTCAGATATGTTTCTAGAACAGGTGTACATAATTCAACATCTCAGATATGTTTCTAGAACAGGTGTACATAATCCAACATCGCAGATATGTTTCTAGAACAGGTGTACATAATTCAACATCTCAGATATGTTTCTAGAACAGGTGTACATAATCCAACATCTCAGATATGTTTCTAGAACAGGTGTACATAATCCAACATCTCAGATATGTTTCTACAACAATTCTCTTAAACTTGATTTGTATGAGACATGTTGAAAGACAATTAACATTAGGACGATACGAACTATTGTCAGGTCATTGGCTATCTCGTCCCCTGCTGAAAGCTATTTACATTTCTGTCTTCTTTCGATACCACTGCGTCGCTTGCGGAAATGTATTTGAGGAAAATGAATTCTTTGAACAAAAGAAATTGTACATGGATATAAACAGGATGGACATATAATCAATACTTTTCACATAGCACAATATAGTCATCTTTCATTTGTGAAAAAAATACTTCCACATACAATGGGCATTACTTAACGGCGGTATAAACATTAAATTTGTTGGGTCTATATCAGGCCATTATAAGGTGAGGTGTGCGATACAAGTTTTTGAGAACATTCGATGAAATGTTGAGATATTAGATATTATAAAAACATAGATATCAAATTTAGTGCACTCGACGCGTTTCTGGAATAACCTTTACCAGGTACGCTCAAAGTCTAAAGGTTGGAAAGCCAAATATGTTTTAAAGTTTTGGGAGAAAGTAAACCAAAGGGCCTAAACAGGATCGCTAAAATCGGCTAGGGTCACCTATGTCTTAGTTGCTTAGTGTCATTGGGAAAAACTCATAAATGCACAATATGTAATTAAGATATTTCAATGTCTGCTTTGTCACATCAGATTAACGTGTAAGATCACATGATTTGTAGTACTTTTATATATCTTATTCGAAAGTTTTACTACCATACGTTCTGATATACTACTCATCAGTTGCTAAGCAACACCACTCAATTCAGTCACCAAAATGATTTCATCTGCCTCTTTATGAAAATCATTTTTCTTTTATTTCGCTAGTGATACAGGCTTAACCCAACAAATAATATCTTTTAAATATATTATGCATATCAAAGATGACCTACATAACATTAATCCTATGAGGGAGCTTTCCGTCTAGTTTCTTTGCTGATGGGTATACCTTCTGAAAGGAGATTACGCTGAATGGATTAGACGAATCAACTACACAACTCACCCTAGAAGAACATCACTGATCATGGGAGATTAGCGCAACTTAATACAAATATGCTTTGAAAAATGCATGACAGTTGGCCATTCGATCATAAAATTCTAAAGAATGATTTTCACACTCGTACTTCAAAATTGTCCAATCAGAACAAGGTATATATTTGATGCACTGTTCAAATTGGTTGATTTTTCGAGTACGACTAAAACTCATGCTTAAAAACAGTCCTTTAAATAAAAATTTGAGCATACGGGTCCGAAACAAATTCTTGAATTAATTTTTATATAGTTCTAAATACAAACTGAAACAATTTACTGGTCCGAGCAAAGCTTTACTGGCCTTCGGCCGGAGGTGCTCATCGTGTGGATTGCAAACATGTTGAGACCGTAAGTCCTGGTCTCTAGATGTCGAGACGCTTGAGAGTCTAGTATCCACCTAAACAATTGTGTAATGGAAATTATTAAAGCATCATTTTGTTTTAGATGATCAATCTATTAGCCACCTAGAAGACAAAACATCGCTAAAATTGTCTATAATTTTATTCACATACTTTTTGCCGTAGTTTGCAAATAATTTGAAAAAAAAAAAAATTTACCGCTCCGCCAATAACTTGAAAAGAATCGAACTTCAAATAGAAATTATTACTGGAAAAATTAAAGAGGTGTAGATCAAATATATCTACCTATATTTATGTTGATGAGAGAATAACAAATAAGTCATTAAAACAACAAATCGATATAAGTTCTGACGTTCCAATGTATATCAGTTTCAATACACGTGGTGCGTGATATTTGTTGTTTAGCTAGACTTAGCCAACACAAAGGATATTCATCTGTTGCAAATGGATTTTTTTAATCATCGAATTTATAAAATATTGAACCTTAGAAGGATTTAAAAGAAATTTACGTAAAGTAAATGATTTTGACCCGCATTTGTATTATCAAAAATGCACTTGGGTACATTCACACTATTAAATTGAAATATAATGTTGTTCAAGATGGCCGCTTACCACATTTTTATACATTTAATTTTCGACACCATTTATTTTTTACATAAATGTCATTATAGTATGGTAACTGATGATGTGTGCCCCCTCCCTCTGTTGTTCTGTCATCGCGTTATATCAACTGAACGTCATATCAAGTGAGTAAGTGATTGTTGTTTAACGCCAAAATGAGCAATGTGTCAACTAATATCTTGGCGAGAACAAGTTTCATTCGATGAGATGATAATGATATCCACTTTGTCCAAGATCACCACGCTAAGTTGGATTATTATAGTGCAAGCTCACTAAAACAACAGTCCTTGGGTAGACATGTCGCTTCGGACACATGATCCTGATTACGAGCCAACCAGTCTTGGCTCCTACTCCTTAATGTTGTGGAGAAGCAGCAAATACCAATTGTTCAATCCTGGGCTCGAACCCACACTATCCAATACACCACCGATACGGTTAAGCCATATCGCATATTGCAAAAGTAGTTGTAAATCCAACTACCATACTATCACGACGGCCCCAACTCGGGAATGTGTAAATAGGCTATTTGAATGTCATATAATGCTACAATAAATAAATAATACTTTAATTGTGACGAAATATTAAATATTTCTAATTGCTTTTACAGTAACAAAATAAAATACAATACTGTCATGGCAAGATGATTGAATGAAGAGTACTAAGCTTGAATCACATGTTTTCCTCAAATTCAATGGCTTATGAAATAAGTAGAATATATTCCTCTTTCCAGAAATAAAGTCCGTGTTCTTACGGAATTGCGCCGTTCGAGTACAAGTTTTCGATCACATATGTTTTTTCTTCAAATTCAAACAATTTTCGCCAATGGCCTCTCCTGTGAGTGATATATGAATTTAGATGAATGTACTCCGTTTTTCAGAAATAATGTCCCTGTTGTTACTGGATTGTGACGAGTACAAATTTTGGATCGTATGTCTATCATAAAATTCAGACATTTTTGCCGATGGCGTCAGCTGTGCGTGATATATGAATTTAGAAGAATGTACTCCGTTTCTTAAAGAAATAGTGTGCCTGTTGTTATCAGATTGTGTAGAGTACCAATTTTGGATCGTATCTCTTTCTTAAGAATCAGACATTTCGCCAATGGCGTCATGTGAGCCTGATATATGAATTTAGAAGAATATGCTCCGTTTCTCAGAAATATTGTCTCTTTTGTTACGGGATTTTGACGAGCACTAATTTTGGATCGTATCTCTATCTTCAGATTCAGAAATTTCGCCAATGGCGTCACGTAAGCGTGATACCGTATATGTAATTAAAAGATAGCACTCCAGAAATAATGTCCTTGATATACGGGATATTGTCGAAATTCACTTTCAATTTACAATGGCAATATATCAGTTTGAAACGTACTGACTGGATTAGTTGGAGAAATAGTTTAATGATTTATTTTGTGACGTCATTTATAGAAAATTATAGGAACTTTGACAAAATATTTTCCAACACGAACACGTATTGCTAGTTCCGGATTATCACAGATTGCTTTAAATCCTAACAGATGAATTATCATCATGTCACACTTCCCTCTGTTGTAGAGTCTGCTTCCAATGCCGAATTAACTTCTATAACCCACTTTTTAATCCACTCCTCTTTTTCACTTCCCATTAATTCATTGTCCTTGATATATTTTCTCACATCCGAATAGGCATAGGAATCGTTCACATCCCGCCAAGTCCGCCATGTTTGTTCCGAAGGAGATCTCTCTACTTCCGGTCCACCCGCGGAATCGTCTTGCATCAAATGGTCTTCCTGTCTATTGACGGTATGATTCACTTTATCTTCATTAGATTTTCGCCCAAGTCTACTGCTGTGTTGGGGACTAAACACGGTTGGAAGATCACTCATATCTACGAGAGGTTTAGTAATTTTCTTTTTATCAGCATCGTACTGATCGTCGACCTCTTTGTGAAGTTTTTCAATCTTACTATTAATCATTTCTTTTTCATGCCATTTCCGAAATTGTTCAATTTTCTTCCTAATTGAGAAATTTTCATCAACCTTTGGATTTTTGATTTCCCTATATCTATTTCTATCTAGTCTTTCAACTAATCCAATTTTGTTTGTATTTAACAAGAGTTTGGGATTTTTCTCATTTTCCATTTGATGTGGAAAATTTAAACTTTTTCTGCTAGTTTGTCGCCTATCTGTTTTGGATCTACGGTCAGTTCTTTCAATGTAAGGGGAAGAGGCATGCTTAGATTCGAAAGTAAAAGATTGGTCCTTCGATATTCTCTGAACTTCAACAACATTCCCGTTTGACATTTGGGAAATTCGAGTCAATTCCTTCACGTGATTTGGCACAGGAGACATAGTTTCAATTTTGTGACTGTAATTACTATGCATGACATACGGGGTCGTGACGTCATTGACCCGACTAATGTTATGTCCATTGACCAACGCCAGTTCGTTATCGTCGACATGTGTATTAAAACTGGTTTGTGTATCTTTTCTAAGTGTTTGACCATGAGCAATTGGCGGGAAAAGCGAATATTCGTGTCTCTTCTGTCTTGCACGTTTCTTCATCAATAACTTAGCTTTCCCTTTCGGGTTGTGGCTATCTAGTGCCTCTTTCATAAATGGGTCTGATTTATCTTGTTTATGTGAAGGTGAAAATGTTCCGTCTTCTCCAGCAATGGTGTATTTTAACATCGTCCCTTGAATGTTTGAGCAAATTGAAATCAATATCAAAATCACAAGAAATTAATACATCCGAATGAAGTTGAATTATCTTACTGGACAAACATTGAAACATCATGGCGTGTAATCATCTCATCTGAAAAGACAACAATAAAGAAATCAATAAAGTCATTGGATTCAATAATGAGCCGTCGATGCCACGATCGGGTGGTAGTTAGATTAATATCTACTTATGTATTCAGTTGCTATGGCCACTCAAGTACTCTATATAACTTTACGTGATCAAGCTTGGCATTGACTTGTGGCAGGTCTCGGTGGTTTTCTCTAATACAGGTACTATAGTTTCCTTCACCAAAAAAAAAGCCTAGCCAACGAAAGAACTTAAATATTGTTGTAAGGGATATTAAGAATTTTTTTTTCTTCTTATTTTGAAAACATCATAGCCAAAATGCGAATTACATTACTTCCTGCTATGACAATAGAAGAAAACTGGTCATTTGCATACGTTAATTTGCTAAAATAAAAAATTATTTTCAAACAATGACTTTTCATCTCCATTTTCAGATATTACTCTAATCATTCATGCGGTAATAGCACCAGTCATCACTCTCATAATAAAATATAGGGCAATACAATATCTACAGAGTTATCAATCATTAGAATCAATATTTTCTGTAAAGTTAACTTATCAAAAATACAATTTTGTTAGAAAATGTATGTATCGAGAGAGAAATAAAAAATGAGTGGCATTAGGACCGTAAAACACCAGCAGTGCCAGTCTTAAGCCAATTGGTCCCAATTGGGTATCGCGCTTAAAGCGCTGGAGTTATCTACTCTCGGTTGTACACAAAACAACACACTGCATGTTCCAAATTGAGCCCGTACTTCCTAAGGGTAGCCCTGAACACCAGCACCACCTGCATTAATCTTTTTCAATTTAGCATAATCGTAATGTACCAGTGAATTTGTATATTTCAGATGTTGATTTCGATAAATTACACCTCGTCGTTAGTTATAATTCACCCATATTTTTTTCAATAATAAACAAAAATATATATAATTTTTTAAAAGTGTTTGATATTTTCTTCATTACGTTTTAAATTAGAATACATTTTTTTTCATATAGAATTCACGGGTTTTGAATTATGTCAAAGGAATTGTCCAGATTTTCAAATTAAGGAAAAATTTGGGTAATACCCAAATTTAGGGTACAACGAATCCAATATTTCATAGATCATTAGATAAGGTGTAAACAACGGCTTTCATTTCATATTTCAGAACAACGGTTAAACAAAACAATCGGTTTTTTAAAAATAATATGGCTCTCGTTCAACCAATTGTCATTTGAATCAATCATATAGGATATCGATAGGGGGTTTGCTAAATAATAAAATGAAATGTTTGAATAATAAAAACTATTAAGATGAAATGTATATACAAACAAAAAAAAAAAAAAAAAAAAATTAAGAGGAAATTAAAGAGAAACACGTTATATATACAACCAAACACTGTAAACAAATATATATCTAAAGAACAAATATCTTATTCTAATATGACGTGCTGTTTTGGCTTTGTAAGCAAAAGGGTATAAAAATTCCCGATTTATTATGACTTACACGTGCTGATGATCATGACGTATTTGGCTGTTCTATTATACCCTTTTGTTTACAAAGCCAAAACAGCATGTCATAGAAATAATTTATGGAAGGGGTAAGCTTGTTGGAGATTTTAATATGGGTACACTATAAAGGAATGTGAATTAAAAATTTACGTATATGTCCTGTTAGAATAGAAATATTTTATGGAAGGGGTAAGTTTGTTGGAGATTTAAATATGGGTAACATTATCTGCGTAAAATTTTTACCCCTCGCTTTCGCTCGGGATAAAATTTTTACGTAGATAATGTTACCCATATTAAAATCGCTCGGGGTAAAATTTTTACGCAGATAATGTTACCCATATTAAAATCTCCAATAAACTTACCCCTTCCATAAATTATTTCTTAATTTGAATTATGAAAAAAATGCATGTATTGTAAAACAAATTTAGGAGAGAATCCCGTCTCATGAACTTCAGTAGGGTTTTTTCCACAAATTTCGTTTATAACATCAACATTAATGCGCTGTATGCAAGCTCGTAGCCACGCTAATTTTTCAAGGAGACGTGGTCTTATACTGTACGACCGGGGGTTAAAATATAACAAAAATTACATTATATACTTTACGTCACAATAATGGGCTTTTGTGTATGAACAACTAATTATTTTTAGCTTATATGAACTTTTTTTAATAGGAATAAGTAATAATAGGAACTCAACAAAGAAATGCAACATTTAAACATGAAACATGTTCCTAATTGAGAAGATAGATATAGGCTAGTTCTGCTATCTAATCATTTTCAATTTTCTGAATGAAATATCTAATCAAATTATTTTATTACAAATATACATCTTCATATATTTCCCTAACAGCAAAAAAGTTTCGTTCTAATCTAAATTTCAAATAGTTTGTACTCAAGCAATTCTAGCTGTATGGTATTATGGAGCATTAAAAAATCCCAACAAAATAAAATTGCACACCCTTCCGGAGCACCTGAGTTCGCCCCCAGAGTTTTAATGGGGTTCATGTTTGTCGATCTTTAGATTTCTGTGTAGTGTTTTGTAGATGGTTGCTTGTAATTTTGCCCTTTTTGGGGTCATTGGATTGTCTATCGTTCTTGAATTTACTGCTTCCGATTGCCCATTTTGTATCTTCAAACTTTTCTTAAACATGTATGGATTGACCAACTTAGTTTTGAATAGGTGAACGTGAAAACATTGACCTGGAAGGCTTAGAGCAGTCACTGTTGAAAACTTTGGTCTGGATGCTTTTGAAATGTTTTAAGTGCTAGCTGTTTGTTATTATAAAGAAATATATCCTTGTATATATCCCAAGTGTTATCAAGCAAAGATTATCATTTAAAAGGATTAAGTGTCATAAAATGGTTCAATTTAAATAAATACCACCGTTTTATTAATATAAATTGTTGATGATTTTTTATATAGGTATATATATATATATATATAAAAGAAATTATTAAAAAAAGAACAAAACGGATTTTTCACAACATTCTTGTACTAACGTTTTCACTGCTGTTGCAGATCTTCAGGTATATATATAATTAAATTCATTTGCATAATTGGCATGATGCATGTGCAGAGACATTATCATTTCACACGCGGAAAATCGTATTCGACATTTAATCATGTATTTATTTATATTTTATTTGAAATTTATTTTTATTTCTATTAAGAGAGTGTAAAGTAATCAATTTCATTCTACCGAATATTAAATTAAATGTATACGATTTAAAGGGGAAGGAAACCCAATCATAATGTAGTGTTATATAAACGAAATTACTGATTAAAAAAGTAATAAACTACATTTTCTGGTTAAAAGAATTTTGTGGTTCAATAATTTTTCTTATCTTTGGCTAATTTTATATCCGTGTCGGTAGCGAATGCTATTTGAAACCGGAATAGACGGTGTTATGTACATGTAGAATAATGTAATTTTTGTGCTCTTCAATACCAAAGAGTTCCACAAAATGGCGGCACCCATAAAAATCAATACAATACTATTGTTTTTTTAAAAAGATAGAGACGTCTTACATGTAGTTATTTTGCTACATCTATTGCTTGAAATAAGCTCAAATCATATGTTAGGTTTCTTCCCCCCTTTAAGTATATTTAGAATGATAGCTACAGTTACCGGTAGTGGTCATCCAATAAGTAATTGTTTTATACTTGTACATTATGTAGTCAGTAAGAAAGGATACGGATGCAAATGAACATCAGATACTATCCGATTATCAATTTTATATCCGATTACAAATCAAATTAAAAGAGCTTTCACAGCTATTTCCCCACCCCAGATTATTATTGTTTCCATGGAAATAATAGGCCATGTGAATGACAATTTCAAAAGTTATGATATATCACTTAGATAGATGTAGTTCATAAATAAACGTTAGAGAATATCGAAGGGGAAATCCAGAAAAAACTGGCAACTTAGGGCACACAAGACGAAGAAAAAAAAGCAAAATCACAACACAATATGTGTTGGGCACCACTACGCGCAAACAAACACACCAAAATAAAATCACAAAACACCATGTGTTGGACACCACTACACACAAAGAAGCAGTGGTTTGGGACTGGCAAAAAATGTGGCGGGGTTATTCCGGTTTATGGGATCCCTACCCTTCACCTCTTGAACAACATTACAGATAGATAGAAAGCAATACTTGCAAACCTGCACAAATTCGATTCCACTTAAAAAGACCACACACTATCACAAAAATGAATGACAGAGCAAAAGATGGACAGTACAGTAGCAGGGTCAATGAATGTGCTCGTAGTTAACTGATTACTAGCTAAGAAGGTATAATATGTTGGTTTAAGACCATTACTCTCTTAGGATTCTTACATTGACCTATGGGTTATGGTTATCATTGAAGATTTCGTGGTGATTGTGAGATGATGCTAGCCGTACAACAATACAACCGCTCTCTTCTTAAAAAGAATTTTACCTGTGTTATAAATTGATATGCTCTCATGTTCAATTACATCCAAATCCTTGACATCAAATCGAACCACTGAGTTTTTGCATTAGAGAAGCGAGTTGTCGTTCTTGACATGGCACCATCACGACATCTAGAGAGAATGATATACCTAACATTGGAGAGGAAAACTCCAAACATCAATATATTAATCTGAACACTGAATCTACTAACAAAATGATAAAATCAAAACATCAAGCCTTTGATCTTAGATATAGAGTTGTCGTTCTTGACATGTCACCATCATGACGTCTAGATGTTTCACAAAGAAAAGGGAAACTTCAAACACCAATATATTAACACTAAATCTACCAACAAAATGTTAACTCTGGACAACCTCTCTATATGTACTGATTCATATAGTCTATGATTAATCAGATTAAGATAAATAATGAGATCGGGGATTACATTTAGGATTAATAAACAAACTAGATTAGCCTGTACATAAATATGTCATTAGGTTCAGTATATATGTGTATGTGTGTATTGACCGTATATGCTATACCGACAAAACATTATAATGAGGTCGGCTTACATTACATGTGTGTAAAACACATTAATTTATGCTTGAGGATATTATTGTGTGTTTGGTATTATAATTTTTGCTTTCATTCAGGATAAAGGGTAAACACAGGGTGGGTGGCGTCATGACTTCGAACACATTGCAATTGGATTTACATAAATCTATTCAATTAGTGCCTCATCTTTCCAATACAAAGGCCACGTATCCACAGAGTGTCTGGAGTACCCTTCCTATTTCATGTTTTGTGATATTTAATATTTGTAACATTCTATTGTCTTAACATAGTACCATAGAGACAGAAAATCACATTTTGTACTCGAATTATCACTTATTATGCAATCGTTAATAAAAGAATAAATACGTCTGTAATTTAGTAACTTGTTTACACGAATTACCGCAGCATAACAGCAGCACATATATACAAGAGAGTACCAGTATTTACAAGTATTATTGAGCAGCATTTTAACGTGCTGGTTACCTAGTACATTTTTACATTCATTAACAATGTGTGCTTAACAGAGAAGAAGCAAATACAAATCGCATATATAAATTATAATTTAATATTTGAACGGAGTCCCGTTCAATGGACTGAGATTCGAACCCACAATCTACCACACTTAAGGCGAGCACGCTAACCATTACTCCACGTATGTGATATATTGTGATTGGTATAACTGTCTATAAGTACGTAAACGTTTCTATGTCATATATAATTATTAACATATCTGAAGGTTCTTTTAGTCAGATTACTAATATTTTAAGTGATTTACGCTACATTCAACAATATTTCAGTTATTTAGTATCAATATACAGAGTACCCGGTGAAAACAACGGACAGGCTGCAAGTAACTGATAAACTGCATCACCCAATGTTGTATCGAGTGCACCTGGTCATCAGCAATAATAGAAACAACAACATTAGAGGTGCTAGACACTAATGCCACATGTAGATGGAGATCAAGCTACCATACGATTACTGCCATGATGGTCACCTCACATTTTGAGAACCAACGTCAGAGTGTTAATAACCAAGCTTTATAAATCATTATATACTAAAACAATAATCGATGTAATGTTTTGCACTGAAGCAAATATATCTGATATAATATTGAAGTTAATATAATATATTAATGGATAAGGATTAAACAGAGGAAGACATGTTGATCTTTTTTTAGACTTTGGCTTCAAATTTATTACATTACACAAGTTATTGGCGATAAATCGAATACACGAGGTACACAGTTTTGTAATGTCGCCAACCACAAAACGAATACACCCTCCAGCTTACCACAAAATCAAGAAATGTATAACGTTACAACACTTCTGTTCATAAACATTAATCCCCTTATAAAGATTAAAACCCTGAACCCTTAGGCGAAAAACATAATCCCTACCTAATATTAACATAGCGTTAGACTAATTAATAAATGCATGTACATGTATAATACACCATAATTATCATTTGACTGACAACTATCATCGTCAAACAAATATTATATTGTATTTAAGCTTATATCATATGCTGCTAATAATTGTGATTGAGAGACATTTTCAATAAGAAGAGTTTGAAGATACCAAGGAGGTAATCAGAATCCGTAAATCGAAGAACAGACAACACAATGACCAGAAGAAAAAGGACAAAAGGACGAACAACGATATACACAAAAAACTAATGATCGAGTAACACGAAGCCCCCTAAAAACTGGGGGTGGACTCATGTGCCTCAGTTGTCTATGCGTAAAATGAACACGTTATTTCTCATATTGCCTATCTCTCATTGTACCATGGTCGATTGTTAAATATCGGGGAAATCAAAACTCAACATAGTCAGGACGTCAATTGTTAATTTGATAATAGAAATGTTAGTAAGAAAGATGTAGAAGGTAACTAATTGTTGTCAAACCACTGACGAAGTGAAGCATAAGACAGTGTTGGTAGACTATTTGTCCTGGGGTTTGGGGGTATTACTAATCCAGAAGTCAAACCACTGACAAAGTGAAGCATACGACAGTGTTGGTAAACTATTTTTCCTGGGGTTTGGGGGTATTACTAATCCAGAAGTCAAACCACTGACAAAGTGAAGCATAAGACAGTGTTGGTAGACTATTTGTCCTGGGGTTTGGGGGTATTACTAATCCAGAAGTCAAACCACTGACAAAGTGAAGCATAAGACAGTGTTGGTAGACTATTTGTCCTGGGGTTTGGGGGTATTACTAATCCAGAAGTCAAACCACTGACAAAGTGAAGCATAAAACAGTGTTGGTAGACTATTTGTCCTGGGGTTTGGGGGTATTACTAATCCAGAAGTCAAACCACTGACAAAGTGAAGCATAAGACAGTGTTGGTAGACTATTTGTCCTGGGGTTTGGGGGTATTACTAATCCAGAAGTCAAACCACTGACAAAGTGAAGCATAAGACAGTGTTGGTAGACTATTTGTCCTGGGGTTTGGGGGTATTACTAATCCAGAAGTCAAACCACTGACAAAGTGAAGCATAAGACAGTGTTGGTAGACTATTTGTCCTGGAGTTTGGGGGTATTACTAATCCAGAAGTCAAACCACTGACAAAGTGAAGCATAAGACAGTGTTGGTAGACTATTTGTCCTGGGGTTTGGGGGTATTACTAATCCAGAAGTCAAACCACTGACAAAGTGAAGCATAAGACAGTGTTGGTAGACTATTTTTCCTGGGGTTTGGGGGTATTACTAATCCAGAAGTCAAACCACTGACAAAGTGAAGCATAAGACAGTGTTGGTAGACTATTTTTCCTGGGGTTTGGGGGTATTACTAATCCAGAAGTCAAACCACTGACAAAGTGAAGCATAAGACAGTGTTGGTAGACTATTTGTCCTGGGGTTTGGGGGTATTACTAATCCAGAAGTCAAACCACTGACAAAGTGAAGCATAAGACAGTGTTGGTAGACTATTTTTCCTGGGGTTTGGGGGTATTACTAATCCAGAAGTCAAACCACTGACAAAGTGAAGCATAAGACAGTGTTGGTAGACTATTTTTCCTGGGGTTTGGGGGTATTACTAATCCAGAAGTCAAACCACTGACAAAGTGAAGCATAAGACAGTGTTGGTAGACTATTTGTCCTGGGGTTTGGGGGTATTACTAATCCAGAAGTCAAACCACTGACAAAGTGAAGCATAAGACAGTGTTGGTAGACTATTTGTCCTGGGGTTTGGGAGTATTACTAATCCCGAAGTCAAACCACTGACAAAGTGAAGCATAAGACAGTGTTGGTAGACTATTTTTCCTGGGATTTGGGGGTATTACTAATCCAGAAGTCAAACCACTGACAAAGTGAAGCATAAGACAGTGTTGGTAGACTATTTTTCCTGGGGTTTGGGGGTATTACTAATCCAGAAGTCAAACCACTGACAAAGTGAAGCATAAGACAGTGTTGGTAGACTATTTGTCCTGGGGTTTGGGAGTATTACTAATCCCGAAGTCAAACCACTGACAAAGTGAAGCATAAGACAGTGTTGGTAGACTATTTTTCCTGGGATTTGGGGGTATTACTAATCCAGAAGTCAAACCACTGACAAAGTGAAGCATAAGACAGTGTTGGTAGACTATTTTTCCTGGGGTTTGGGGGTATTACTAATCCAGAAGTCAAACCACTGACAAAGTGAAGCATAAGACAGTGTTGGTAGACTATTTTTCCTGAGGTTTGGGGGTATTACTAATCCAGAAGTCAAACCACTGACAAAGTGAAGCATAAGACAGTGTTGGTAGACTATTTTTCCTGGGGTTTGGGGGTATTACTAATCCAGAAGTCAAACCACTGACGAAGTGAAGCATAAGACAGTGTTGGTAGACTATTTGTCCTGGGGTTTGGGGGTATTACTAATCCCGAAGTCAAACCACTGACAAAGTGAAGCATAAGACAGTGTTGGTAGACTATTTTTCCTGGGGTTTGGGGGTATTGCTAATCCAGAAGTCAAACCACTGACAAAGTGAAGCATACGACAGTGTTGGTAGACTATTTGTCCTGGGGTTTGGGGGTATTACTAATCCAGAAGTCAAACCACTGACAAAGTGAAGCATAAGACAGTGTTGGTAGACTATTTGTCCTGGGGTTTGGGGGTATTACTAATCCAGAAGTCAAACCACTGACAAAGTGAAGCATAAGACAGTGTTGGTAGACTATTTTTCCTGGGGTTTGGGGGTATTACTAATCCAGAAGTCAAACCACTGACAAAGTGAAGCATAAGACAGTGTTGGTAGACTATTTGTCCTGGGGTTTGGGGGTATTACTAATCCAGAAGTCAAACCACTGACAAAGTGAAGCATAAGACAGTGTTGGTAGACTATTTTTCCTGGGGTTTGGGGGTATTACTAATCCAGAAGTCAAACCACTGACAAAGTGAGGCATAAGACAGTGTTGGTAGACTATTTGTCCTGGGGTTTGGGGGTATTACTAATCCCGAAGTCAAACCACTGACAAAGTGAAGCATAAGACAGTGTTGGTAGACTATTTTTCCTGGGGTTTGGGGGTATTGCTAATCCAGAAGTCAAACCACTGACAAAGTGAAGCATACGACAGTGTTGGTAGACTATTTGTCCTGGGGTTTGGGGGTATTACTAATCCAGAAGTCAAACCACTGACAAAGTGAAGCATAAGACAGTGTTGGTAGACTATTTGTCCTGGGGTTTGGGGGTATTACTAATCCAGAAGTCAAACCACTGACAAAGTGAAGCATAAGACAGTGTTGGTAGACTATTTTTCCTGGGGTTTGGGGGTATTACTAATCCAGAAGTCAAACCACTGACAAAGTGAAGCATAAGACAGTGTTGGTAGACTATTTGTCCTGGGGTTTGGGGGTATTACTAATCCAGAAGTCAAACCACTGACAAAGTGAAGCATAAGACAGTGTTGGTAGACTATTTTTCCTGGGGTTTGGGGGTATTACTAATCCAGAAGTCAAACCATGGTACTAACTTGAAATTAATTGATACAGGTACAGAAATCAACAGACATTAAATTTGATAAATCAATGTAAATATTGTGTTTTTTCTCTCGCGGGGATAAATTGTTATGGACAGGTGTGACTAGGTTTGGAAAGATTTTGTTTGTCAGGTCTTCCATATTTACATTTGGTTTGTTATATATGTGATGAATTAGATTAAGCACATATTTTCGCATCTTAAACACTACATTAATATTGGTATGATTATACGTTTGTCAGGTATGCTGAAGATGTGATTCAATCATATCCATTGGTGATTTATTTAAATACGCGATCTTTAACGGTATATTATGTAAATTATAAGATTTTATGAGTAGATTTAAATGCTACCTTTTTGTACCTGCCTCGATATCAGAGTTGTAACATTACTCTATTTGTTTTAGTCCTTTTTTAAAAATTCACAATTTAATTTAAATTTAAAGAAAAACTTTTAAAAAATTTAACAAACAAAATAAGAAAGAAAAAAGAAAAAAACCCAAACAAATAAACAATAAAAAACAAACAAAGAGAAACAAAAAATGAAAACCTAATTTGTCATCTGTTACAACATATAGACACAATTCATGCGCCCATAAGGTAAGCAAAGGCAAACAGAGTTCTAATGCATTGTGGTTTTTGTCGTGCTCCACCCCATGGGCAAAATATATATTTAAGTTAAACAGCGAGCGTGGTGGAGTGGGATTAATCGCCAAACGTCAATTTAATATTGTTACATTCATTGGTTAATCTAAATATTTTAATCCAGATAAGTTTGAAATTGGATTATTACTTAATGCAATTGCATTACTGAAAAAGTTCCGGCAGAATCTATTTTTAGCTTAATGTATTTGTGCTTAATGTAGTAGTACAGGATTGTCGCAAATTGATACACACTCGAACAAATATTTGGGAGTGAGGGGAGGATTGTTATTTAATATCAATTAAGAGTAATTTTTAAGCTATATCATAGCGAAAGTTACATTTCAATGATATGATGAGGATTTCACCTTTGTACTAGACAAACACGCTTATAACTGGATTTGTGTGTGCTATCTCTCTGAAACAACAGTACACATGAAGACACAAATTGTCCTGATTCCGAGCCAACCAGTTTTGCTCTCACTCTCTCTCTGTCCTTATAGCTGTGTGTTCAGTAAAGAAGCAACATCAACCAATTTTGTAGTCTTTGGTCTTAACCGATTGTACTTCGAACTACACGCACGCACGCACGCTATAAATACGCCAGTGATGCAGTTACAACTATTTGATTTTATTCCACAATTTCATTGCTGTAATTTTATTTTTATATTCAGTGGTATTATTTTGACTCTATAGGAATTGCTATGTTTTGTACTGGTTCCTGATACTGGTATCTTACCTCTATTTTGGATCCAGTCCTTCAAAAGTTAGACGTGGTATGAATGGAACTGTCTAAGCCAAACTGAAGGATTTAGATTAATTAATACGCATAGTGTTTGAAAATAATCTTTGCAATGAGATGTTTAAATTTAGTTACCAATAACCACTTCAATTTAAGACATTCATGTAGTGTGAGAGGTTTAGTGACAAAGGATTTGAATAAATACATTGCATTCACATTTAGCAAATTAATCAACCATGCACTGTTTATTATATTCGATTTCAACAAGAAGAAAACAAGTTGGTCTTTAAAAAGACCGGTATTGTCATGAAAGACCTTTAATCAATAAGGTTGAATAAGAACACGGATGCACGTATACAATACACAAAGGTCATCTTGATACTGACCTGATACAAGTATATGTGTGCAATAATGGTAATGTCGTGTGGGTGAACACGGTGCTTTGCATATCCGCATTAATACGACTTTACTTCATAAAAAATGTTGCTTTTCTGCATAGAACAATTTACTTTTCTGCAATTTTCAAATTTTCATACCTCAAAATAAAATTATTTGTCCATTTCCGTTAATAGGAATTTACACGTTGTCCCTTGCTCACCATGAGACGTTGGAGAAACATGTTTCTGGATGTTATATTAAATTGAACACTCCATTTAAATCATAGAAAGACAGGTTTCTTTATTTAAACGAAATAACACTTCGTTTAAGGGGATAGACCTGGGGTATGGGAGATAACTCTATTTTCAGTGTCTTCTCAAATATATGATCATCTGTGCGTTTGAAAATTCACCCTCAATTCCAAGCTTCTTGGTGACAAAGATTGTTTACATTGGATATGGCCAGTTTAAAAAATGACTCCTTTTCCTTTTACCTTTCCATAGCTGTGCTCCTTACTTCTTGTATTTTTATATCTTATTGCTGCTTATGTCAGTGTCAGGCAGTGTGTTATTATTATATGCCGGTGCCCACAAAATATCATTGAAATATCTCTTTCCAGGAAAAATGTTCATCGAAGTATGTTGTCAAAAATGCCAGAAATGTAACACAATTTGTGTGACAATCTTTTTCTATTGAATTTCCAGGGTTTGTAAAAAAAAAAGAATTAAATATATACACCAGAATCTTAGATATTATGAAGCTATAGAGCAAATTCATATTATGGTAGTAAAAATAGAAAGCTATGTTTAGGAAAAAAATTGTAATATCTGATCCTCTCTTATACCGCCGCCCCCTTCTTCTAAGACAACTAAAGAATAACCAGAATCAAACGAATACAACAGGAGCACAGAATTTGAAGGAATTTAACAATACAGCTGGGTGGCTGTCTGTGCTTTTTGTGTTTTTTTTGCAATGAATTAATCAAGTAGAGTCACCCTCAATCCACCCCTCCCCCTTCCCAGCCAACTTGAAAATAAAAAATACAAATGCAGTCATTTCGTAATTTGGACATCCACTTTGTCAATTATAAGAATTCAAAAGCTTTTTGTTATTGGTAGCTAGTTATTTTTTACCTCACAAACAAAGAAACTAGCAAAAGATGGGTGTGTGATAACTTTCCTCGACAATTTCATTTTTTTCTGGGTGCCATCAATGAAAAACATAAATTTGAATATTTTAAAAATCTGACGGTAAAAGTTTGTAAAATTTGGTGCAATGATGTCTATATGTCTATTCTTCAGTGTGACATTTTTTGGTGGAAATTAATTGACAGGAATTTTTTAAATCCGATTTTTAATACCAAGGTGGTCCTCAGGGCATCCCCCCTTTTTGCAGTTTCCACTGTTTTGCACGTGATTATCTCCAAACAGGATATTCAGATATGCTAGATATTTCATATTTATTCAACAACAACACTCTCAAGTGTATTAAAGCCAAAATATTCCCTTTCAATCAGAAATAAATGTGCATATCTATTAGAATCTTCCGAAATTAGTATTACCATCTGGCGTCAAGAATTCCCCCAAAATTGCTATATTTAGGATATGCTATGGAGAAAACGGCAAGGTGAAATTTTTTGAAACTTTAACAGATAATGTATTTAGACATAACTATTCCATGATGCAAATTAAAAAAAAATTGAATGATGGGAAAATTTTAGGGTAACCCGGGTCTACACCCTTTAATCATAAAAAAACCCCATTATTAAATGTACCAGTGTCGCAGTCCATCTACGAACAATCAGGATTTGCCTCTATTTGTCTCAGAAAATGTCAACTCCATTTTATTATTACAACTTTATAAAATGAATGAAGAAGAGTGGGTCTGGAGTTATATAATAAAATGAGGGAAGAAGAGTGGGTCTGGAGTTATATAATAAAATGAGGGAAGAAGAATGGATCTGGAGTTATATAACAAAATGAGGGAAGAAGAGTGGGTCTTGAGTTATATAATAAAATGAGGGAAGAAGAGTGGGTCTGGAGTTATATAATAAAATGAGGGAAGAAGAGTGGATCTGGAGTTATATAATAAAATGAGGGAAGAAGACTGGGTCTGGAGTTATATAATAGAATGAGTGAAGATGAGTGGATCTGGACTTATATAATAAAATGAGGGAAGAAGAGTGGGTCTCGAGTTATATAATAGAATGAGTGAAGATGAGTGGGTCTGGAGTTACATAATAAAATGAGGGAAGAAGAATGGATCTGGAGTTACATAATAAAATGAGGGAAGAAGAATGGATCTGCAGTTATATAATAAAATGAGGGAAGAAGTGTGGGTCTGGAGTTATATAATAAAATGAGGGAAGAAGTGTGGGTCTGGAGTTACATAATAAAATGAGGGAAGAAGAATGGATCTGGAGTTATATAATAAAATGAGTGAAGAAGAGTGGGTCTGGAATTATATAATAAAATGAGGGAAGAAGAGTGGGTCTGGAGTTATATAATAGAATGAGTGAAGATGAGTGGGTCTGGAGTTATATAATAAAATGAGGGAAGCAGAATGGATCTGGAGTTATATAATAAAATGAGGGAAGAAGAGTGGGTCTGGAGTTATATAATAAAATGAGGGAGGAAGAATGGATCTGGAGTTATATAATAAAATGAGTGAAGAAGAATGGATCTGGAGTTATATAATAAAATGAGGGAGGAAGAGTGGGTCTGGAGTTATATAATAAAATGAGGGAAGAAGAGTGGGTCTGGAGTTATATAATAAAATGAGGGAAGAAGAGTGGGTCTGGAGTTATATAATAAAATGAGGGAAGAAGAGATGGTCTGGAGTTATATAATAAAATGAGGGAAGAAGAGTGGGTCTGGAGTTATATATAATAAAATGAGGGAAGAAGAGTGGGTCTGGAATTATATAATAAAATGAGGGAAGAAGAGTGGGTCTGGAGTTATATAATAGAATGAGGGAAGAAGAGTGGGTCTGGAGTTATATAATAAAATGAGCGAAGAAGAGTGGGTCTGGAGTTATATAATAAAATGAGGGAAGAAGTGTGGGTCTGGAGTTATATAATAAAATGAGGGAAGAAGTGTGGGTCTGGAGTTACATAATAAAATGAGGGAAGAAGAATGGATCTGGAGTTATATAATAAAATGAGTGAAGAAGAGTGGGTCTGGAGTTATATAATAAAATGAGGGAAGAAGAGTGGGTCTGGAGTTATATAATAGAATGAGTGAAGATGAGTGGGTCTGGAGTTATATAATAAAATGAGGGAAGAAGAATGGATCTGGAGTTATATAATAAAATGAGGGAAGAAGAGTGGGTCTGGAGTTATATAATAAAATGAGGGAAGAAGAGTGGGTCTGGAGTTATATAATAAAATGAGGGAAGAAGAGTAGGTCTGGAGTTATATAATAAAATGAGGGAAGAAGAGTGGGTCTGGAGTTATATATAATAAAATGAGGGAAGAAGAGTGGGTCTGGAATTATATAATAAAATGAGGGAAGAAGAGTGGGTCTGGAGTTATATAATAAAATGAGTGAAGAAGAGTGGGTCTTGAGTTATATAATAAAATGAGGGAAGAAGAGTGGGTCTGGAGTTATATAATAGAATGAGTGAAGATGAGTGGGTCTGGAGTTATATAATAAAATGAGGGAAGAAGAATGGATCTGGAGTTATATAATAAAATGAGGGAAGAAGAGTGGGTCTGGAGTTATATAATAAAATGAGGGAAGAAGAGTGGGTCTGGAGTTATATAATAAAATGAGTGAAGATGAGTGGATCTGGAGTTATATAATAAAATGAGGGAGGAAGAATGGATCTGGAGTTATATAATAAAATGAAGGAAGAAGAGATGGTCTGGAGTTATATAATAAAATGAGGGAAGAAGAGTGGGTCTGGAGTTATATAATAAAATGAGAGAAGAAGAGTGGGTCTGGAGTTATATAATAAAATGAGGGAGGAAGAATGGATCTGGAGTTATATAATAAAATGAAGGAAGAAGAGATGGTCTGGAGTTATATAATAAAATGAGGGAAGAAGAGTGGGTCTGGAGTTATATAATAAAATGAGCGAAGAAGAGTGGGTCTGGAGTTATATATAATAAAATGAGGGAAGAAGAGTGGGTCTGGAATTATATAATAAAATGAGGGAAGAAGAGTGGGTCTGGAGTTATATAATAAAATGAGGGAAGAAGAGTGGATCTGGAGTTATATAATAGAATGAGGGAAGAAGAGTGGGTCTGGAGTTATATAATAGAATGAGGGAAGAAGAGTGGGTCTGGAGTTATATAATAAAATGAGCGAAGAAGAGTGGGTCTGGAGTTATATAATAAAATGAGGGAGGAAGAGTGGGTCTGGAGTTATATAATAAAATGAGGGAAGAAGTGTGTGTCTGGAGTTATATAATAAAATGAGGGAAGAAGAGTGGGTCTGGAGTTATATAATAGAATGAGTGAAGATGAGTGGGTCTGGAGTTACATAATAAAATGAACGAAGAAGAATGGATCTGGAGTTATATAATAAAATGAGTGAAGAAGAGTGGGTCTGGAGTTATATAATAAAATGAGGGAAGAAGAGTGGGTCTGGAGTTACATAATAAAATGAGGGAAGAAGAATGGATCTGGAGTTATATAATAAAATGAGGGAAGAAGAGTGGGTCTGGAGTTATATAATAAAATGAGGGAAGAAGAGTGGGTCTGGAGTTATATAATAGAATGAGGGAAGAAGAGTGGGTCTGGAGTTATATAATAAAATGAGCGAAGAAGAGTGGGTCTGGAGTTATATAATAAAATGAGGGAGGAAGAGTGGGTCTGGAGTTATATAATAAAATGAGGGAAGAAGTGTGTGTCTGGAGTTATATAATAAAATGAGGGAAGAAGAGTGGGTCTGGAGTTATATAATAGAATGAGTGAAGATGAGTGGGTCTGGAGTTACATAATAAAATGAACGAAGAAGAATGGATCTGGAGTTATATAATAAAATGAGTGAAGAAGAGTGGGTCTGGAGTTATATAATAAAATGAGGGAAGAAGAGTGGGTCTGGAGTTACATAATAAAATGAGGGAAGAAGAATGGATCTGGAGTTATATAATAAAATGAGGGAAGAAGAGTGGGTCTGGAGTTATATAATAAAATGAGGGAAGAAGAGTGGGTCTGGAGTTATATAATAAAATGAGGGAAGAAGAGTGGGTCTAGAGTTATATAATAAAATGAGCGAAGAAGAGTGGGTCTGGAGTTATATAATAAAATGAGGGAAGAAGAGTGGGTCTGGAGTTATATAATAAAATGAGCGAAGAAGAGTCGGTCTGGAGTTATATAATAAAATGAGCGAAGAAGAGTGGGTCTGGAGTTATATAATAAAATGAGGGAAGAAGAATGGATCTGGAGTTATATAATAAAATGAGGGAAGAAGAGTGGGTCTGGAGTTATATAATAAAATGAGGGAAAAGGCATGGGTCTGAAGTTATATAATAAAATGAGGGAAGAAGAGTGGGTCTGGAGTTATATAATAAAATGAGGGAAGAAGAGTTGGTCTGGAGTTATATAATAAAATGAGGGAAGAAGAGTGGGTCTGGAGTTATATAATAAAATGAGCGAAGAAGAGTGGGTCTGGAGTTATATAATAAAATAAGGGAAGAAGAGTGGGTCTGGAGTTATATAATAAATTGAGGGACGAAGAGTGGGTCTGGAGTTATATAATAAAATGAACGAAGAAGAGTGGGTCTGGAGTTATATAATAAAATGAGGGAAGAAGAGTGGGTCTGGAGTTATATAATAAAATGAGGGAAGAAGAGTGGGTCTGGAGTTATATAATAGAATGAGTGAAGATGAGTGGGTCTGGAGTTATATAATAAAATGAGGGAAGAAGAATGGGTCTGGATTTATATAATAAAATGAGAGAAGAAGAGTGGGTCTGGAGTTATATAATAAAATGAGGGAAGAAGAATGGGTATGGAGTTATATAATAAAATGAGGGAAGAAGAATGGGTCTGGAGTTATATAATAAAATGAGGGAAGAAGAGTGGGTCTGGAGTTATATAATAAAATGAGGGAAGAAGAGTGGGTCTGGAGTTATATAATAAAATGAGCTAAGAAGAGTGGGTCTGGAGTTATATAATAAAATGAGGGAAGAAGAATCGGTCTGGAGTTATATAATAAAATGAGGGAAGAAGAGTGGGTCTGGAGTTATATAACAAAATGAGGGAAGAAGAATGGGTCTGGAGTTATATAATAAAATGAGGGAAGAAGAGTGGGTCTGGAGTTATATAATAAAATGAGGGAAGAAGAGTGGGTCTGGAGTTATATAATAGAATGAGTGAAGATGAGTGGGTCTGGAGTTATATAATAGAATGAGTGAAGATGAGTGAGTCTGGAGTTATATAATAAAATGAGGGAAGAAGAATGGATCTAGAGTTATATAATAAAATGAGGGAAGAAGAATAGATCTGGAGTTATATAATAAAATGAGGGAAGAAGAGTGGGTCTGGAGTTATATAATAAAATGAGCCAAGAAGAGTGGGTCTGGAGTTATATAATAAAATGAGCGAAGAAGAATGGGTCTGGAGTTATATAATAAAATGAGTGAAGAAGAGTGGGTCTGGAGTTATATAATAAAATGAGTGAAGAAGAATGGGTCTGGAGTTATATAATAAAATGAGGGAAGAAGAGTGGGTCTGGAGTTATATAATAAAATGAGGGAAGAAGAGTGGGTCTGGAGTTATATAATAAAATGAGGGAAGAAGAGTGGGTCTGGAGTTATATAATAAAATGAGCGAAGAAGAGTGGGTCTGGAGTTATATAATAAAATGAGCGAAGAAGAGTGGGTTTGAAGTTATATAATAAAATGAGCGAAGAAGAATGGGTCTGGAGTTATATAATAAAATGAGGGAGGAAGAGTGGGTCTGGAGTTATATAATAAAATGAGGGAAGAAGAGTGGGTCTGGAGTTATATAATAAAATGAGCGAAGAAGAGTGGGTCTGGAGTTATATAATAAAATGAACGAAGAAGAGTGGATCTGGAGCTATATAATAAAATGAGGGAAGAAGAGTGGGTCTGGAGTTATATAATAAAATGAGGGAAGAAGAGTGGGTCTGGAGTTATATAATAAAATGAGGGAAGAAGAGTGGGTCTGGAGTTATATAATAAAATGAACGAAGAAGAGTGGATCTGGAGTTATATAATAAAATGAGGGAAGATGAGTGGGTCTGGAGTTATATAATAAAATGAGGGAAGAAGAGTGGGTCTGGAGTTATATAATAAAATGAGGGAAGAAGAATGGGTCTAGAGTTATATAATAAAATGAGGGAAGAAGAGTGGGTCTGGAGTTATATAATAAAATGAGGGAAGAAGAGTGGGTCTGGAGTTATATAATAAAATGAGGGAAGAAGAATGGGTCTGGAGTAATATAATAAAATGAGGGAAGAAGAGTGGTTCTGGAGTTATATAATAAAATGAGGGAAGAAGAGTGGGTCTGGAGTTATATAATAAAATGAGCGAAGAAGAATAGGTCTGGAGTTATATAATAAAATGAGTGAAGAAGTGTGTGTCTGGAGTTATATAATAAAATGAGGGAAGAAGTGTGTGTCTGGAGTTATATAATAAAATGAGGGAAGAAGAATGGGTCTGGAGTTATATAATAAAATGAGGGAAGAAGAGTGGGTCTGGAGCTATATAATAAAATGAGGGGAGAAGAGTGGGTCTGGAGTTATATAACAAAATGAGGGAAGAAGAGTGGGTCTGGAGTTATATAATAAAATGAGCGAAGAAGAGTGGGTCTGGAGTTATATAATAAAATGAGGGAAGAAGAGTGGGTCTGGAGTTATATAATAAAATGAGTGAAGAAGAGTGGGTCTGGAGTTATATAATAAAATGAGGGAAGAAGAGTGGGTCTGGAGTTATATAATAAAATGAGCGAAGAAGAGTGGGTCTGGAGTTATATAATAAAATGAGCGAAGAAGAGTGGGTCTGGAGTTATATAATAAAATGAGGGAAGAAGAGTGGGTCTGGAGTTATATAATAAAATGAGGGAAGAAGAATGGATCTGGAGATATATAATAGAATGAGTGAAGATGAATGGGTCTGGAGTTAAATAATAAAATGAGGGAGGAAGAATGGATCTGGAGTTATATAATAAAATGAAGGAAGAAGAGTGGGTCTGGAGTTATATAATAAAATGAGGGAAGAAGAGTGGGTCTGGAGTTATATAATAAAATGAGGGAAGAAGAGTGGGTCTGGAGTTATATAATAAAATGAGCGAAGAAGAGTGGGTCTGGAGTTATATAATAAAATGAGCGAAGAAGAGTGGGTCTGGAGTTATATAATAAAATGAGGGAAGAAGAGATGGTCTGGAGTTATATAATAAAATGAGCGAAGAAGAGTGGGTCTGGAGTTATATAATAAAATGAGCGAAGAAGAGTGGGTCTGGAGTTATATAATAAAATGAGGGAAGAAGAGATGGTCTGGAGTTATATAATAAAATGAGCGAAGAAGAGTGGGTCTGGAGTTATATAATAAAATGAGGGAAGAAGAGTGGGTCTGGAGTTATATAATAAAATGAGCGAAGAATAATGGGTCTGGAGTTATATAATAAAATGAGTGAAGAAGAGTGGGTCTGGAGTTATATAATAAAATGAGGGAAGAAGAGTGGGTCTGGAGTTATATAATAAAATGAGGGAAGAAGAGTTGGTCTGGAGTTATATAATAAAATGAGCGAAGAAGAGTGGGTCTGGAGTTATATAATAAAATGAACGAAGAAGAGTGGATCTGGAGCTATATAATAAAATGAGGGAAGAAGAGTGGGTCTGGAGTTATATAATAAAATGAGGGAAGAAGAGTGGGTCTGGAGTTATATAATAAAATGAGGGAAGAAGAGTGGGTCTGGAGTTATATAATAAAATGAACGAAGAAGAGTGGATCTGGAGTTATATAATAAAATGAGGGAAGATGAGTGGGTCTGGAGTTATATAATAAAATGAGGGAAGAAGAGTAGGTCTGGAGTTATATAATAAAATGAGGGAAGAAGAATGGGTCTAGAGTTATATAATAAAATGAGGGAAGAAGAGTGGGTCTGGAGTTATATAATAAAATGAGGGAAGAAGAGTGGGTCTGGAGTTATATAATAAAATGAGGGAAGAAGAATGGGTCTGGAGTTATATAATAAAATGAGGGAAGAAGAGTGGTTCTGGAGTTATATAATAAAATGAGGGAAGAAGAGTGGGTCTGGAGTTATATAATAAAATGAGCGAAGAAGAATAGGTCTGGAGTTATATAATAAAATGAGTGAAGAAGTGTGTGTCTGGAGTTATATAATAAAATGAGGGAAGAAGTGTGTGTCTGGAGTTATATAATAAAATGAGGGAAGAAGAATGGGTCTGGAGTTATATAATAAAATGAGGGAAGAAGAGTGGGTCTGGAGCTATATAATAAAATGAGGGGAGAAGAGTGGGTCTGGAGTTATATAACAAAATGAGGGAAGAAGAGTGGGTCTGGAGTTATATAATAAAATGAGCGAAGAAGAGTGGGTCTGGAGTTATATAATAAAATGAGGGAAGAAGAGTGGGTCTGGAGTTATATAATAAAATGAGTGAAGAAGAGTGGGTCTGGAGTTATATAATAAAATGAGGGAAGAAGAGTGGGTCTGGAGTTATATAATAAAATGAGCGAAGAAGAGTGGGTCTGGAGTTATATAATAAAATGAGCGAAGAAGAGTGGGTCTGGAGTTATATAATAAAATGAGGGAAGAAGAGTGGGTCTGGAGTTATATAATAAAATGAGGGAAGAAGAATGGATCTGGAGATATATAATAGAATGAGTGAAGATGAATGGGTCTGGAGTTAAATAATAAAATGAGGGAGGAAGAATGGATCTGGAGTTATATAATAAAATGAAGGAAGAAGAGTGGGTCTGGAGTTATATAATAAAATGAGGGAAGAAGAGTGGGTCTGGAGTTATATAATAAAATGAGGGAAGAAGAGTGGGTCTGGAGTTATATAATAAAATGAGCGAAGAAGAGTGGGTCTGGAGTTATATAATAAAATGAGCGAAGAAGAGTGGGTCTGGAGTTATATAATAAAATGAGGGAAGAAGAGATGGTCTGGAGTTATATAATAAAATGAGCGAAGAAGAGTGGGTCTGGAGTTATATAATAAAATGAGCGAAGAAGAGTGGGTCTGGAGTTATATAATAAAATGAGGGAAGAAGAGATGGTCTGGAGTTATATAATAAAATGAGGGAAGAAGAGTGGGTCTGGAGTTATATAATAAAATGAGCGAAGAATAATGGGTCTGGAGTTATATAATAAAATGAGTGAAGAAGAGTGGGTCTGGAGTTATATAATAAAATGAGGGAAGAAGAGTGGGTCTGGAGTTATATAATAAAATGAGGGAAGAAGAGTTGGTCTGGAGTTATATAATAAAATGAGCGAAGAAGAGTGGGTCTGGAGTTATATAATAAAATGAGCGAAGAAGAATGGGTCTGGAGTTATATAATAATGAGGGAGGAAGAGTGGGTCTGGAGTTATATAATAAAATGAGGGAAGAAGAGTGGGTCTGGAGTTATATAATAAAATGGGCGAAGAAGAGTGGGTCTGGAGTTATATAATAAAATGAGCGAAGAAGAATGGGTCTGGAGTTATATAATAAAATGAGTGAAGAAGAGTGGGTCTGGAGTTATATAATAAAATGAGTGAAGAAGAATGGATCTGGAGTTATATAATAAAATGAGTGAAGAAGAATGGGTCTGGAGTTATATAATAAAATGAGGGAAGAAGAGTTGGTCTGGAGTTATATAATAAAATGAGGGAAGAAGAATGGGTTTGGAGTTATATAATAAAATGAGCGAAGAAGAGTGGGTCTGGAGTTATATAATAAAATGAGGGAAGAAGAGTGGGTCTGGAGTTATATAATAAAATGAGGGAAGAAGAGTGGGTCTGGAGTTATATAATAAAATGAGGGAAGAAGAGTGGGTCTGGAGTTATATAATAAAATGAGTGAAGAAGAGTGGGTCTGGAGTTATATAATAAAATGAGGGAAGAAGAGTGGGTCTAGAGTTATATAATAAAACGATGGAAGAAGAGTGGGTGTGGAGTTATATAATAAAATGAGGGAAGAAGAGTGGGTCTGGAGCTATATAATAAAATGAACGAAGAAGAGTGGATCTGGAGCTATATAATAAAATGAGGGAAGAAGAATGGGTCTGGAATTATATAATAAAATGAGCGAAGAAGAATGGATCTGGAGTTATATAATAAAATGAGGGAAGAAGAGTGGGTCTGGAGTTATATAATAAAATGAACGAAGAAGAGTGGGTCTGGAGTTATATAATAAAATGAACGAAGAAGAGTGGATCTGGAGTTATATAATAAAATGAGCGAAGAAGAGTGGATCTGGAGTTATATAATAAAATGAGCGAAGAAGTGTGTGTCTGTAGTTATATAATAAAATGAGCGAAGAAGAGTGGGTCTGAATGAGCGAAGAAGAGTGGGTCTGAATGAGCGAAGAAGAGTGGATCTGGAGTTATATAATAAAATGAGCGAAGAAGAATGGGTCTGAATGAGCGAAGAAGAGTGGATCTGGAATTATATTATAAAATGAAAAACAATAACTACCACACGGTCGGAACAATTCCAAAATAACTTCTAAAAGTTGTATGATACATACTAATAGCACTGTTTACACTGTATTTTTTGGTTTATGATACCAGTATCATGATACTTGCTTTACCGTGTAACAGGGGCTTTAGACCACACTAAATTATCATCTAAATAGATACAATAACTCCATAGATACAAAATAGCACCAATGAAACAATCTACAACTATTTGAATAGATAAAACAAGAGCAGGGAAACAAACGAGTACAATACAGATAGACAAAACAATGCCAGGGAAACAAACGAGTACAATACAGATAGACAAAACAATGCCAGGGAAACAAACGAGTACAATACAGATAGACAAAACAATGTCAGGGAAACAAACGAGTACAATACAGATAGACAAAACAATGCAAGAGAAACAAACGAGTACAATACAGATAGACAAAACAATGCCAGGGAAACAAACGAGTACAATACAGATAGACAAAACAATGCCAGGGAAACAAACGAGTACAATACAGATAGACAAAACAATGTCAGGGAAACAAACGAGTACAATACAGATAGACAAAACAATGCAAGAGAAACAAACGAGTACAATACAGATAGACAAAACAATGCCAGGGAAACAAACGAGTACAATACAGATAGACAAAACAATGCCAGGGAAACAAACGAGTACAATACAGATAGACAAAACAATGACAGGGAAACAAACGAGTACAATACAGATAGACAAAACAATGCCAGGGAAACAAACGAGTAGAATACAGATAGACAAAACAATGTCAGGGAAACAAACGAGTACAATACAGATAGACAAAACAATGCCAGGGAAACAAACGAGTACAATACAGATAGACAAAACAATGCCGGGGAAACAAACGAGTACAATACAGATAGACAAAACAATGCCAGGGAAACAAACGAGTACAATACAGATAGACAAAGCAATGCCAGGGAAACAAACGAGTACAATACAGATAGACAAAACAATGCCAGTGAAACAAACGAGTACAATACAGATAGACAAAACAATGCCAGGGAAACAAACGAGTACAATACGGATAGACAAAACAATGCCAGGGAAACAAACGAGTACAATACAGATAGACAAAACAATGCCAGGGAAAAAGATTAGTATATGTACATTCAGAATAGACACAAAAAAAAATAAAAAACAAAACAACACTCTTGTAGCAGGTTATTGCAATTCGAAAGAAACATCAATGAAACAATTAAATTAGAATAGACAATGCAGTATCAATAAAACCGAATAGAACAATCAAGAACAGTTAAACTAACGACTACAATCCGTATATACTAAAGAAGACAAGGGTTAAGGACAACAGAAAGCAAAACAAAACTAATTAAACATATCATACCATCGTACTTCAACTACGTCAAACATTTCGTTCGACTAGATTATGATTTGTCGAAGGTCTGAGCTTACTGGATAATCTTTATTAAATTTGAATAAAACCTCAAAACTTTTGTTATAATATTGATTTTTGAGATATCAGAGCGACCTGCTGTTTCGTTAAGATCTGTGATACCCACATAAAGTACGTTGCGTGTTACAAAGACACGGGTATTAATTTGACACATATTGAACAAGACTTTGTGAATATAATGACTTGCACAAAATAAAAACTCTCCTATCTTATTCAAATTTATTCTAAAAATAGAAACTAATTCTTCAAATGTATTTTTAAACCTGTAACTAACAAGAACAGACGATAATATTAGGGACAAAATCTATTGTGATTTCCGTAACAAAATTTAATAAAAGGTTAATCATTTTCACTCTTCGCTACTTAATAGATATGATGAGTGCAATATCATTTGAACAAATATTGACACTGGCTTACGACAGCTTAAGGTTAAAATTAAACTTGTCTATACAATTACTGCCGAGTATACAAGAAAGATCTATACTAGCACAACGGTTTTCAATTTATATTCTCTAAAGCATATTGTAACCAGGTCTGTATTACAGTGAATACGAATGACATACATAGCTTCTAAACATTAATTCACATTCTGTCTGAGAAAAAATGTATTGTGAGGTAGATAATTCTTGTTATATTTACTAGGACAAAAGAAAATCGTTGTTACATCCGTCACGAAATGATAAAACACAAGAAATATCCACAATATCGTGTTATGAATACACATGAATCGTAATGTATTATAGTTTAAACACATACATTCCTATGTATCACGGAGAAGTGATTTCATAAAGGGATTTTGACTAAGACGAGAAGATAAATGGATTGTTTAATAAAGTGTTAAATCAGATTTGTTGATAAAACAGATTTTGATCTATTATTAATGTTAATATCGGTATTATATTATGTCTTATACCTAATAACAACATGTGGGCCCTGTTGGTTACCTCCTCTAATTCACGTATATATTTGTAGCTATGGTAACGTATATATTGGTGCGAAAAGAGATACTCTCCTTAGTAACATTCTGAATGATTCTATTCTAATGAGAAAAAGAAAATCAGTATATATTCCATATTAAATGCCATGCCTACATTTAACAAACAGATTTGACATAGCTCCTATGGTTTTTGAGATAAGAAGAGTTTGAAGATACCAAAGGGGTAATCAGAATCCGTATATCGAAGAAGAACAGACAACACAATGGCCAAAAAAAAAAAAGTGCAAAAGAACAAACAACGATCTACAAAACATACACATAAAATCGAGTAACACGAACCCTACTAAAAATCGAGGTTGAACTCAGGTGCTTCAACAAAAAAGGAATGGTAAGCGGTTCCTGCTCCATTAGTGGCACCCGTCGTGTTAATCTAATTACAAACCCGGTGATAAGTCATGAATGAGGAAAGGACTGTGAGGTGCTTACGACAAATGGAACATATCCGTGGTTATTTGTGACACATATATTCCATAACTGTCAACCAAGTTATGGTGGCGACCGTAAAACTTTCGAAGTGATGACTTCAACTTAACTAAGAGGAACCCTTGGTTCAGTAGCTTCATTGTTAGCAGTAACCCTCTATCAAGGAAATCCTGATAGGAACCACAAGCTCTGGAATATCGTATCAACTGAGAGATATATACTCCATATCCAGGTGCTGTTGGAATGTTGTTACATATAAATAAAAATTTTACAATGGGAAAATTGAAATAATATCTGTTGTCGTAAAGTTACGTTCTTAACTGCCCCTCTCTGTCAATTTTGAGGTGTAGGTCAAGGTATGAAACATGATAAAAATGATCAAAAGTAGTTAAAATGGACAAATTCGCAAAATTGTAACTTTTTTCAAAATTGTAATTCAGATATTCATGCGGTTTTCTTCGATTTAATTGTTCAGAATGAAATCCTGTCTGAGGTATATATACCTACATATGTGTTGTAGTTCGTACAGTGTCCGAGGTGTGAGGGGTGGCAAATGGACCAAGGCCCTATTCGTTTTTAATTAAATACGTTGCTTTTCTTATGATTCCACATGAAATTTCATATGCGATTTTCAAATATATATGACTCACTGTTCATGGTTTTTTGGACAAAAACGGATAAAAAATACCGTTATAGTGTAGGCCACCATAATATAATTCAACTACTGTATTGATCTATCTCACAATACTGAAAACATGCTTGATAATAGGTATTTTTCTCTACGATCATCATCAGTCCCCCCCCTTTTTTTTTAACAATTATCTAAATTTGAGTAATATATGAATGTAGCAAATAATTGTAATCTGACGGCGGCAACAGACATTGTCAATAACAATTGCGTCTGATATCATACAGGAATTTCTTAATTGCATCGTATTCTAACCCAAACTACTGGAATTTTGTCAACATATTCGAGTCTATGCCACCATACTGTTATTTCTCCGGTGAATTAGAATATATACCACCAAACTGGAATTTCTCCAATAATTTATAGTCTATGCCACTATAGTGGAATTTCTCCAATGTGGCATACTGGACTTTCTGCAATGTAGCCTACTGTAATTTCTCCAATGTGGGATACTGGACTTTTTCTCCAATGTGATATACTGAAAATTCTCCAATATTGCATATTGGAATTTCTCCAATGTGGCATACTGGAATTTCACCAGTGAATTAGAATGTATGCCACCATAGTGGAATTTCTCCAATGTGGCATACTGGACTTTCTCCAATGAACTAGAGTCTCTCACAGACAATAATATGAAAATACCTTATTATATTCAAATGTCTACCGATAAAATATCTTGTACGCTAGGTTTAAAGTCATATTTTTAAAGTTTTAATTTAACCATTTATAAACTGCAAATTCAGGGTGTGTTTTTTTTTAAAGTAATACATAAAATCCCCGATAATTCTTCAAACCTATAATCTCAATTCAATACGTTTTAATGTATGGATCATTTTAATACGTCAACTTATGACGCAATGCTAGCACTTTACTGTAGAAAAACAAAAACAAAACAATAAAAAATAAATTTTTAGAAGAGTTTGAAGATACCAAAGCGCTAATCAGAATCCATAAATCGAAGAAGGACAGACAATACAACGACAAAAACAAAAGGACAAACAACGATCTATAAAACACTACACAGAAAACTAAAGATCGAGTATATTCTTGCATATAATTAAAGAAACAAGAAAGAACTGTTTCTCGTTCCATAAAAAATAAAATAATAAAATCGTATATATATAAAAGAGTGGTATTATGCATATTATATATTCAAGTTTCGTATAGTATTAGGTCGCTATATCAGATGTTTTAATTTCAAGTCCATTCACATGTGAATAAATTTAAATAATAATTTAGATGATGATTATTGAACATTCCTGTATAAACTGATAGTTTCTCAACAGATTGTTAAATATTACAACTTAACCATTTATATTGATGTATTTAAATATACTATTTGTATATGTGTTGATAATCAACGATATCACACATATATATGTTGAAGTATATTCTGACATTTAATGGCTGTTCTTGTTCAATTTACACATATTAATGTAAGACATATTTATATACATGTATGGTATATCAAATAATACTGTAGCTTATTGTACAAAGAGAAGACTTCATAAATTTGCTTAACCTGTGTCTTATCCTTTTTTGCACATTTGAGCAAATACAATATGTTTAAACTAAACCAAACTAATGACTGTTCTATTTGTCAAGTATTTGTTAAACCTATTCATACAATACGTGTATAATTCTACAAATAAAACATAATTTCGCTATTTTAAATATTTCTTTGTCTGTGTGTATAAGTATTTTTTAATTTTATATACTGTGAAATGCCTTCTAATCAATGGGCAAACCGATGTTCGTTGTATTTGCTGCTCAACTCTACGGCGGAACTGTTGATTTGTTCTACGGTAATAAAAAAAAATAACGTTAAAAGCTATACTGTCTCTTATATGAACCATGATTTGTAATGTTGTATTCTTATTTAGGGGAACAACATTGGGGGGGGGGGGTCGGTATTCACGAATCAATTTTACAACCTATTTGACTTTTATGAGCAATCCACGAAAACTGGAATATGCGATTTTAAGCTATTACAAACACAGAACCGTTCAGTGAAATATCACATGTCTGATATGTTAAATGTCTCTTCTTAAAATATTTTGATATTTTATAAATATACAATTTTACATACCTTTGTAATATTGTAAATCCACAGATACAGTATATTTTCCATTATATATACAAATGTACTAGTATATATATGTTCATCAATAAATAATAATACGGTTTGTGTGTATGTCTAAGTTGGTTGTTAACACAGAGAAGATATGTCCTTATGGCTTACACAATTATCATGTATTGATTTCTATTCAATTCTGACCCTAAACTTCAATCGAACGGAAAGGAATATAAAGCTATACTTTCTCGTTTTAAATCTGTCAAACAATACCGGGCTCGTATTGTTTTTCATACCCTTTTAAATTTTTGACAAGATTTTAAAAAGAATTAGCGGTTAGTTTTCTAGTATCAAATTTTCCACAAATAAACTTAAGTGGTGTTTCGTATAAACACCGTTTTGTATATTAATCAATACATACATACTGTTATTTAAGTCGTTTTTATCTATGCAAGGCTAATTTGTTGGTTCAAATTTAGTGTAAAGGTATTTAATTCTATCGGGTTTTAATTTTTCATTTAAAAAGTTTAATTTATAACCTCTATGGATCGATAGAAGGATTGTAATTTAAGCCTTGATATATACATTGTACAACCATGTTCATTTCTTTAATTTTCATATGAAATTAAAATGTTATTTAAACTTTCTTGTGGCTACAGTAAAAGCTATAGATCCAATAAAATAATCTAACCACACATTTTTTTATGCAAACAGCCAAAAGTCGGAACACATAAATTAATCGGCTGAAATGCAGGAATCATTTGATGTCTTCCTGTGGAGGTATCATATATTACTGATACACGTAGATGGATCGGCCTTAGGAGGTGCGGGACCCAATGCTGTCCTGCAGTGTGAAGCCTACAGTGTGTTGTGTGTACTTGAACAGCAAAGAGTAGACAGCTCCAGCGCGGAGCCCTTTAAGCGCGGGGCCCAATTGGTCCAATTGGCCTAAGGCGACCCTAGCTGATAGCGCTACTAAAGGGATCGTCGTGTATGCCACCGTATAGTAACTGGATTTACCAATGTGAAGCTATCCGACATTACCATCCGACAATGACAGCTAGCCCACAATAAGCTAGTGCACAATGAAAATAGGTGCGTCCGGGAATCTAACCAAGGAAATAAAAAAAAAACAAAAAAAAACCAACAACATACATTTAATACAAGAATTAAAGTAAAATTAATTTAAAAAAAAGCTCATTTTATGATGGTATCCTCTGCAATGTCCTCGTTTTTATCCAATACACAATAGTAATTAGAAATCGGAAACAGCAATTTTGTGCAACGTACAGGACTCATGTAATCTCATTAAATTAATTTGGACCAACTCTGCTAATGTCGGCTGGACATTTTAGGCAAGAATACGAAATGGAAGTAATATATCATAGGTATGTGTACCATAGACCTTTAATTTAAACCCAGGTTTATAATTCCTAGTCTCGTTGAAAAAGAAGAGGGGACTATGATTGCTATGAATATATCAACTACTTTCACCAATGGTATGTTCAAATGGGTTTAGCAGATTTAAAATTTATGGCCAATTGAAGCATGACTGTTTGTTAATAAACATTACAAAACGCTTTAATGTCTGAGGTCCTAAATAATGTAACTATTAATAGAACTAAGGTTCTCCTCCCTCAGGCATAGGTGACCTTAACCGATTTTGGCTATCCTGTTTAGGCCCTTAGGTTTTATTGCTCACAAAACTTTATAAATTATTTGGCTTTCCAATATTTCGATTTTGAGCGTATCTGATGAAAGTTATTCCAGAAACCCGTCGTATGCACTAAATTTGATATTTACGTTTTCATTAAAAACAATATTTGGCGAAAAAGTAGCAATTATTTCATATTTGGATGCTACTGTTTTATTGGTAGAAAAAGGAAATTATCTATTAATTTTATTTGATGTTTTAAGCTTGGTCGACATTGGTTGCCCTTGCTTAAGTTCGTTGGTTTACCTACTTCCAAAGATTTTAATTGCAATTGTGGTGTGTTGTTAATTGTCTAGAAGAAAATTAGACAAATTTATACATTTAAGAAGTCTGTCTGTTGATAAAAAAAAAATTAATTTGTCAAATGATAAAGAATTAGAATATGTTTCTAGTTATTTATATATAGGGTTATTATTTACAGAGTTGTTAGATTTCCAACTTATGGCAAGTTTAGTAGCGAAGGTGACTGGTAGAATTCCAGACCATTTACGTGGGTGTTTCGGACATACTATCGTTACCAAACTTGTCTATACCTTGGCTTGGTCAGTCATAGGAAAAGCTACGGTCGCCACCGTGACTTGGTTGACCGTTATGGAATATCTGTGTCACAAATGACCACGAATATGTTCCACTTGTCGTAAACACTTCCCGGTTCTTTCCTCTTTCATGACTTATCACCGGGCTTGTAATTAGAATAATTAGATTAACACGACGGGTGTCACTAGTGGAGCAGGAACTTCTTACCTTTCGGGGGCACCTGAGTTCACCTCCGGGTTTTAATGGGGTTCGTGTTACTCGATCTTTAATTTTATGTGTATGTTTTGTAGATCTTTGTTTGTCCTTTTATACCGTTTCCTTTGACCGTTGTGTTGTCTGTTCTTCTTCGATATACGGATTCTGATTACCCCTTTGGTATCTTCAATCACTTCGTGAAGATACTAAATGGGCGATCAGAAGTCGTATATCGAAGAAAGACAGACAATACAATGCCAAAAATAAAGGACAAATAATGATCTACAAAACACTATACCGAAATCTAAATAAGGGTAATAACAAAATTACCAAACTCCGAACAATCTTACAAAGGGAAAGTCAAAACTCATAAGTATATAAACAGACAAAATCAGTCAACAACCGGAAAACTGTGAAAACCGTAACGACTCTGACTTGGTACAGGCATTTCTAAAGAAATGGTGTGTTGAATCAGATTTTAAAGCGCCAAACCTTCCGCTTTCATTACGGCTCAACGGTTCCGGCTGTCACTATAACATTATTTGTAACAATACTGGAACAAAATAGGTAAAATAAATATAGAGCAACAAGAACCTCACAAAAAACCCAACTGTCCCGGGATTGTGGTTCCTCGGTATCTGGTACCAAGGAATTGTCCTGTATTAATACAATCAGCACTGGCCTATCTGATTATTCAAATGAATATTTATATATGGGTATCCGTTTGGTATATGCAGGGAATCAGTCTGCATGAGACGCCATGCTTGTGACGTGTGTGACGATGTTGTGCAAAAATGATAATTGTATGCTGAATTATAAGACCTTTAGATAGTTCATAGGAAAGCCTAATAATAAAATGTCTATTGTATGCACATTTTATGCAATCTATGTTTACAGAACCTTTTAGACCCTGTTCACACTAAGCGTATTTAGACCGATCGCGATCGCTTCGAGATCGATTTCAATGTTCACATCAAAGAAAGATCGATCGCAATCGGTCTAATTTGAGACCCATAAAATATGTGGTCTAAATTAGATCGCTCTAAACTAGAGCGCTTCACAGTTAGATGAGAACAACTAAATCGATTCGAGGTCGGTTCAAAACGTGTTCATTCGGCATGCGTTGAATAAAAAGTCTGTAGATCCTCCTTTGAAGCAGTCTTCTATATAAAGTCAACTATCATTGCATTTAAAATGCAAATAAGCATAAACAACACCCTGTTTGCAAGATCAGCCATGATTATATCCAAGCAACAGTCTGCTGATGGCACGTACCCGGAAGACAACAGAAAATTGAATCGATTCGAGATCGAATCAGATGAGCAGTGTGAACAGTGGTTATTACCGGAAACGATTGCAATCGGTTCGAGATCGATCCAATCTGAACACAAAGCGGTTTCAAACTGAATCGAACTAACCTAAATCGATAGCAATCGATCTATATGTGAACACGGTCTTATTCATAATGAATATGCTTTGCTGTTTGTCAAATGAAGAAAAGTTTACATTTCTTCTTAATAATGAATTGAATAATCCTACCATAATATTCCTTTTAAGACGATATGGTCTTATTTATAAATATTCTTGTATTTAAAATGTTTTGAAGTTAAACATATTGTGTACTCTTACATAATCTCTCATAATCCTCTTAAGAACGTCACCTGCATATTTTTAATGGATTTATTTTATAACACCTATGACGATATTATAATATATTATATATATACATCAGTATTTGTTATTTAATATTTGTATGTGGTGCGACTTTAATAAACTCTTGAATTGAATTTATTTCTTCAAAAATAAAATTTATTTAAAATCTTCAAAGGCGTAACTAATAAAATAAATGAAAAGTAAGAAAATGAATGAATTTTCTCTGAAAGTACCCCATTTCGAATCAAATAATATAATACAATGTACATACAAGAATACATTTCTGTATGTTCATGACGTCATGGGTTCTTTGTTTGGCTGTGGATATGTATGTCATTAGAATCGTATATAATCATTGGTTCTGTGTTTGACTGTGATTTTATATATACATATATCACTAGAATTGTATATTTCCGTTATGAACCAATTGTTAATGAAATAAAGAACGCTAATGGTTTTACCAACAAATAAATCAAATATTAAGTGATTATTAAAAGTGCAGCTTCCGATAAACAGATGGTATACTAACAAAACACTATATATTAGTCCGTTGTGTGTGTGTTATGGTGTTTAGCTCACTTTCAACAATACTTCAGATATATCGTGGCTTACTTAAAGTTTCTAGCATTCCATGTCTTGGCTCCTTTTTAAATCACTCAGTGGAAATAAATCTGTGAGAACACCGAAAGGGCAATCAAAAATGTACAATCCATAGAAACTGGCAACATTTGGTACACGAGACGAAGACAAACAAAGTAAAACACAACACTGACACTAGCAAACCAACATCTTAAACACAACACTGACACTAACAAACCAGCACCTTAAACACAACACTCACACTAACAAACCGGCACCTTAAACACAACACTGACATTAACAAACCAGCACCTTAAACACAACACTGACACTAACAAACCAGCACCTTAAACACAACACTGACACTAACAAACCAGCACCTTAAACACAACACTGACACTAACAAACCAGCACCTTAAACACAACACTCACACTAACAAACCAGCACCTTAAACACAACACTGACACTAACAAACCAGCACCTTAAACACAACACTGACACTAACAAACCAGCACCTTAAACACAACACTGACACTAACAAACCAGCACCTTAAACACAACACTCACACTAACAAACCAGCACCTTAAACACAACACTGACACTAACAAACCAGCACCTTAAACACAACACTGACACTAACAAACCAGCACCTTAAACACAACACTGACACTAACAAACCAGCACCTTAAACACAACACTCACACTAACAAACCAGCACCTTAAACACAACACTGACATTAACAAACCAGCACCTTAAACACAACAACGACACTAACAAACCAGCACCTTAAACACAACACTGACATTAACAAACCAGCACCTTAAACACAACACTGACACTAACAAACCAGCACCTTAAACACAACACTGACACTAACAAACCAGCACCTTAAACACAACACTGACATTAACAAACCAGCACCTTAAACACAACACTGACACTAACAAACCAGCACCTTAAACACAACACTGACATTAACAAACCAGCACCTTAAACACAACACTGACACTAACAAACCAGCACCTTAAACACAACACTGACACTAACAAACCAGCACCTTAAACACAACACTGACATTAACAAACCAGCACCTTAAACACAACACTGACACTAACAAACCAGCACCTTAAACACAACACTGACACTAACAAACCAGCACCTTAAACACAACACTGACACTAACAAACCAGCACCTTAAACACAACACTGACACTAACAAACCAGCACCTTAAACACAACACTGACATTAACAAACCAGCACCTTAAACACAACACTGACACTAACAAACCAGCACCTTAAACACAACACTGCCACTAACAAACCAGCACTTTAAACACAACACTGATACTAACAAACCAGCACCTTAAACACAACACTGACACTAACAAACCAGCACCTTAAACACAACACTGACATCAACAAATCAGCACCTTAAACACAACACTCACACTAACAAATCAGCACCTTAAACACAACAGTCACACTAACAAATCAGCACCTTAAACACAACACTCACACTAACAAGTCAGCACCTTAAACACAACACTCACACTAACAAACCAGCACCTTAAACACAACACTGACATTTACAAATCAGCACCTTAAACACAACACTCACACTAGCAAATCAGCACCTTAAACACAACACTGACACTAGCAAATCAGGACCTTAAACACAACACTCACACTAACAAGTCAGCACCTTAAACACAACACTGACACTAACAAACCAGCACCTTAAACACAACACTCACACTAACAAACCAGCACTTTAAACACAACACTGACACTAACAAACCAGCACCTTAAACACAACACTGACACTAACAAACCAGCACCTTAAACACAACACTGACATTAACAAACCAGCACCTTAAACACAACACTGACATTAACAAACCAGCACCTTAAACACAACACTGACACTAACAAACCAGCACCTTAAACACAACACTGACACTAACAAACCAGCACCTTAAACACAACACTGACACTAACAAACCAGCACCTTAAATACAACAGTCACACTAACAAACCAGCACCTTAAACACAACACTCACACTAACAAACCAGTACCTTAAACACAACACTCACACTAACAAACCAACATCTTAAACACAACACTGACACTAACAAACCAGCACCTTAAACACAACACTCACACTAACAAACCAGCACCTTAAACACAACACTGACACTAACAAACCAGCACCTTAAACACAACACTGACATTAACAAACCAGCACCTTAAACACAACACTGACATTAACAAACCAGCACCTTAAACACAACACTGACACTAACAAACCAGCACCCTAAACACAACACTGACACTAACAAACCAGCACCTTAAACACAACACTGACACTAACAAACCAGCACCTTAAACACAACACTGACACTAACAAACCAGCACCTTAAACACAACACTGACACTAACAAACCAGCACCTTAAACACAACACTGACATTAACAAACCAGCACCTTAAACACAACACTGACATTAACAAACCAGCACCTTAAACACAACACTGACACTAACAAACCAGCACCTTAAACACAACACTGACACTAACAAACCAGCACTTTAAACACAACACTGACACTAACAAACCAGCACCTTAAACACAACACTGACATTAACAAATCAGCACCTTAAACACAACACTCACACTAACAAATCAACACCTTAAACACAACACTGACACTAACAAATCAGCACCTTAAACACAACACTCACACTAACAAGTCAGCACCTTAAACACAACACTCACACTAACAAACCAGCATCTTAAACCCAACACTCACACTAACAAACCAGCACCTTAAACACAACACTGACATTCACAAATCAGCACCTTAAACACAACACTCACACTAACAAATCAGCACCTTAAACACAACACTGACACTAACAAATCAGCACCTTAAACACAACACTCACACTAACAAGTCAGCACCTTAAACACAACACTCACACTAACAAACCAGCACCTTAAACACAACACTCACAATAACAAACCAGCACTTTAAACACAACACTGACACTAACAAAACAGCACCTTAAACACAACACTCACACTAACAAACCAGCACCTTAAACACAACACTGACACTAACCAACCAGCACCTTAAACACAACACTCACACTAACAAACCAGCACCTTAAACACAACACTGACATTAACAAACCAGCACCTTAAACACAACACTGACACTAACAAACCAGCACCTTAAACACAACACTGACACTAACAAACCAGCACCTCAAACACAACACTGACATTAACAAACCAGCACCTTAAACACAACACTGACACTAACAAACCAGCACCTTAAACACAACACTGACACTAACAAACCAGCACCTTAAACACAACACTGACACTAACAAACCAGCACCTTAAACACAACACTGACACTAACAAACCAGCACCTTAAACACAACACTGACATTAACAAACCAGCACCTTAAACACAACACTGACACTAACAAACCAGCACCTCAAACACAACACTGCCACTAACAAACCAGCACCTTAAACACAACACTGACACTAACAAACCAGCACTTTAAACACAACACTGACACTAACAAACCAGCACCTTAAACACAACACTGACATTAACAAATCAGCACTTTAAACACAACACTCACACTAACAAATCAGCACCTTAAACACAACACTGACACTAACAAATCAGCACCTTAAACACAACACTCACACTAACAAGTCAGCACCTTAAACACAACACTGACACTAACAAACCAGCACCTTAAACACAACACTCACACTAACAAACCAGCACTTTAAACACAACACTGACACTAACAAACCAGCACCTTAAACACAACACTGACATTAACAAATCAGCACCTTAAACACAACACTCACACTAACAAATCAGCACCTTAAACACAACACTCACACTAACAAACCAGCACCTTAAACACAACACTGACACTAGCAAATCAGCACCTTAAACACAACAGTCACACTAACAAACCAGCACCTTAAACACAACACTGACACTAACAAACCAGCACCTTAAACACAACACTGACACTAACAAACCAGCACCTTAAACACAACACTGACACTAACAAACCAGCACCTTAAACACAACACTGACACTAACAAACCAGCACCTTAAGCACAACACTGACACTAACAAACCAGCACCTTAAACACAACACTCACACTAACAAACCAGCACCTTAAACACAACACTGACACTAACAAACCAGCACCTTAAACACAACACTGACACTAACCAACCAGCACCTTAAACACAACACTGACACTAACAAATCAGCACCTTAAACACAAAAGTCACACTAACAAACCAGCACCTTAAACACAACACTCACACTAACAAACCAGCACCTTAAACACAACACTCACACTAACAAACCAACATCTTAAACACAACACTGACACTAACAAATCAGCACCTTAAACACAACACTGACACTAACAAACCAGCACCTTAAACACAACACTGACACTAACAAACCAGCACTTTAAACACAACACTGACATTAACAAACCAGCACCTTAAACACAACACTGACATTAACAAACCAGCACCTTAAACACAACACTGACACTAACAAACCAGCACCCTAAACACAACACTGACACTAACAAACCAGCACCTTAAACACAACACTCACACTAACAAACCAGCACTTTAAACACAACACTGACACTAACAAACCAGCACCTTAAACACAACACTGACATTAACAAATCAGCACCTTAAACACAACACTCACACTAACAAATCAGCACCTTAAACACAACACTCACACTAACAAACCAGCACCTTAAACACAACACTGACACTAGCAAATCAGCACCTTAAACACAACAGTCACACTAACAAACCAGCACCTTAAACACAACACTGACACTAACAAACCAGCACCTTAAACACAACACTGACACTAACAAACCAGCACCTTAAACACAACACTGACACTAACAAACCAGCACCTTAAACACAACACTGACACTAACAAACCAGCACCTTAAGCACAACACTGACACTAACAAACCAGCACCTTAAACACAACACTGACACTAACAAACCAGCACCTTAAACACAACACTGACACTAACAAACCAGCACCTTAAACACAACACTGACACTAACCAACCAGCACCTTAAACACAACACTGACACTAACAAATCAGCACCTTAAACACAAAAGGCACACTAACAAACCAGCACCTTAAACACAACACTCACACTAACAAACCAGCACCTTAAACACAACACTCACACTAACAAACCAACATCTTAAACACAACACTGACACTAACAAATCAGCACCTCAAACACAACACTGACACTAACAAACCAGCACCTTAAACACAACACTGACACTAACAAACCAGCACTTTAAACACAACACTGACATTAACAAACCAGCACCTTAAACACAACACTGACATTAACAAACCAGCACCTTAAACACAACACTGACACTAACAAACCAGCACCCTAAACACAACACTGACACTAACAAACCAGCACCTTAAACACAACACTGACACTAACAAACCAGCACCTTAAACACAACACTCACACTAACAAACCAGCACTTTAAACACAACACTGACATTAACAAACCAGCACCTTAAACACAACACTGACACTAACAAACCAGCACTTTAAACACAACACTGACACTAACAAATCAGCACCTTAAACACAACAGTCACACTAACAAACCAGCACCTTAAACACAACACTGACATTAACAAACCAGCACCTTAAACACAACACTGACACTAACAAACCAGCACCTTAAACACAACACTGACACTAACAAACCAGCACTTTAAACACAACACTGACACTAACAAACCAGCACCTTAAACACAACACTGACACTAACAAAGCAGCACCTTAAACACAACACTGACATTAACCAACCAGCACCTTAAACACAACACTGACACTAACAAACCAGCACCCTAAACACAACACTGACACTAACAAACCAGCACCTTAAACACAACACTGACACTAACAAACCAGCACCTTAAACACAACACTCACACTAACAAACCAGCACCTTAAACACAACACTGACATTAACAAACCAGCACCTTAAACACAACACTGACACTAACAAACCAGCACTTTAAACACAACACTGACACTAACAAATCAACACCTTAAACACAACAGTCACACTAACAAACCAGCACCTTAAACACAACACTGACACTAACAAACCAGCACCTTAAACACAACACTGACACTAACAAACCAGCACCTTAAACACAACACTGACACTAACAAACCAGCACCTTAAACACAACACTGACACTAACAAACCAGCACCTTAAACACAACACTGACACTAACAAACCAGCACCTTAAACACAACACTGATACTAACAAACCAGCACCTTAAACACAACACTGACACTAACAAACCAGCACCTTAAACACAACACTGACACTAACAAACCAGCACCTTAAACACAACACTGACACTAACAAACCAGCACCTTAAACACAACACTGACACTAACAAACCAGCACCTTAAACACAACACTGACACTAACAAACCAGCACCTTAAACACAACACTGACATTAACAAACCAGCACCTTAAACACAACACTGACACTAACAAACCAGCACCTTAAACACAACACTGACACTAACAAACCAGCACCTTAAACACAACACTGACACTAACAAACCAGCACCTTAAACACAACACTGACACTAACAAACCAGCACCTTAAACACAACACTGACACTAACAAACCAGCACCTTAAATTTGTTGTATTTCTGTGTATGTTTATTGCATGATTTGTCACAAGCTGTCTTATTTGCTCAAATAACAATAAAATTGATTCTTTTTATATTTCTGCAAATAAAATAAATTAAGTACACTATTTCAGAATCACACACGACACTATCTTGTTTTCCTTCTAAAAATGTGAATTTGGCAACTTGACTAGCAAATGTGTGCAGATTTTTGCACAATCCATAATTTCCACAGTTTACATCCAAAGTTGGAGAGCAGTATATCATTTAGTGTGCACGATGCGTTTCTGGATTAACCTTCATCGGGAACGTTCATCGTAAAAAGATTGGAAAATCAAATAAATTAATAGATTTTGAGAGCAAGTAAACCAAAGGCAAAGGGCATAACGGGAAAATCTAATATCGGCTAAGATTACATATTCTTGAGTGAAATTGGTATTTATCCAAACAAGCCGCAAATGACCACAATGTCCATGGACAACAAATTATGCCATTTCGATGGATGGCATTTTCTGCAAAGATTGATTGTTGTATGATGTAGGAGATCAGTATTTAACTGGGTTGCTGCTAACAAAGAAGCTACGGAACCAATGAACCGTAGTCGTTAAGTTGTTGTCATTAGTATGCAAGTTGTGCTTTCTTAACCGAATGTCTGTATCACTGATCACCACGGATATGTTCCGTCGGTCGTAGTCAAAGCGATGTCCTTCTGTCCTCTTTCATGACTTGTATTTCACGCATTCACGTCAAAGTAAAAACATGACGTCATATGTTCGATTCTAAAGTGAATCGTAAATTTAGGGTACATTTACGCTTCAAAATGGAATATAATCTAATAAAAACTAGTAATTCTTGACGAAAGCGATTTTCTTATATTTTAATATAGATGGATTTTACTATTTCAACATGGCCGCTCTCGTTCAGCGTAGAACCCTTAGTTACGACATGTACATTGTTATTTCATGAAAAAAGTAGCCAAATTCTACAAACTAGAACTAACTTTCCATTTAAAAGGAAAGAAATAAACGGTAGAGAATACTGAAGGGGCAATCAAAAAAGGGGACAATCCAGAGAAACTGGCAACGTAGGGTATACAAGACGAAGACAAACAAAACAAAGACACAACGCAATATGTGTTGGACACCACTATACGCAAACTTCCATTTTTGTACAGCACAATTAATAGTATACTAGTATATGATAAAAGATTTTCAACACGGGTCATGATCGCGGAAAATCATGGATCACGAAAATACCGCCCTCTCCTCTTTTTTTTCTTTTTTACTAATTACTAATTACTATTTTGCAGTTTATTGACTTATGGATCAGCAAGCTATTTTACAAAACTAATATTTATTGACAAAATAATCAGGCAAAATAACTGCTCGTCAAAAACCATGATATGTTTTGTTAGCATTTCTTAAGATGTACTCTTTGTTTTTATTGTCGGGAAGTCTTTGAAGTACGAATATATTGATTTTATTAATTGATGAATATTTGAAACGTATGGTAAATATATAAATTTTAAATCCAATTACTTTGCTGTTAGACAAACAAAACGAAAACAAAGAGAAAACATAGTTGTTTTGGATCATTAAAATTTCTAGTGAATAGTTCAAGAACAATACACTCTTGTCTGTTTGTTTGGACAAGGAGATATTACAGTATGATATTAAAGAGTACCGTCATAACGTCATGGTATTGATACCTAAAATCATATATAGGGACTATCTAGTCGTTTCTAACATAGGTTATCAAAACAAAACAAAGTTAAAAAAATAATTAGAATTAATTTATTGTGTCATTGTTTGTTAATTATAATCATTGTAGCAATAACTACCAGCGTACCTGGTGAAGGTTATTCCAGAAAGCCATCGTTCGCACTAAATTAGATATCTACAATTGTATTATTATCACTGGGTCGACACCTCTGCTGGTAGACGACAAGTCCCCAGGATTATCATCCGCCCAGTAGTAAGTGTTTCTATCACTGGGTCGACACCTCTGCTGGTAGACGACAAGTCCCCAGGATTATCATCCGCCCAGTAGTAAGTGTTTCTATCACTGGGTCGACACCTCTGCTGGTAGACGACAAGTCCCCAGGATTATCATCCGCCCAGTAGTAAGTGTTTCTATCACTGGGTCGACACCTGGTAGACGACAAGTCCCCAGGATTATCATCCGCCCAGTAGTAAGTGTTTCTATCACTGGGTCGACACCTCTGCTGGTAGACGACAAGTCCCCAGGATTATCATCCGCCCAGTAGTAAGTGTTTCTATCACTGGGTCGACACCTCTGCTGGTAGACGACAAGTCCCCAGGATTATCATCCGCCCAGTAGTAAGTGTTTCTATCACTGGGTCGACACCTCTGCTGGTAGACGACAAGTCCCCAGGATTATCATCCGCCCAGTAGTAAGTGTTTCTATCACTGGGTCGACACCTCTGCTGGTAGACGACAAGTCCCCAGGATTATCATCCGCCCAGTAGTAAGTGTTTCTATCACTGGGTCGACACCTGGTAGACGACAAGTCCCCAGGATTATCATCCGCCCAGTAGTAAGTGTTTCTATCACTGGGTCGACACCTGGTAGACGACAAGTCCCCAGGATTATCATCCGCCCAGTAGTAAGTGTTTCTATCACTGGGTCGACACCTGGTAGACGACAAACCCCAGGATTATCATCCGCCCAGTAGTAAGTGTTTCTATCACTGGGTCGACACCTGGTAGACGACAAGTCCCCAGGATTATCATCCGCCCAGTAGTAAGTGTTTCTATCACTGGGTCGACACCTGGTAGACGACAAGTCCCCAGGATTATCATCCGCCCAGTAGTAAGTGTTTCTATCACTGGGTCGACACCTGGTAGACGACAAGTCCCCAGGATTATCATCCGCCCAGTAGTAAGTGTTTCTATCACTGGGTCGACACCTGGTAGACGACAAGTCCCCAGGATTATCATCCGCCCAGTAGTAAGTGTTTCTATCACTGGGTCGACACCTGGTAGACGACAAGTCCCCAGGATTATCATCCGCCCAGTAGTAAGTGTTTCTATCACTGGATCGACACCTGGTAGACGACAAGTCCCCAGGATTATCATCCGCCCAGTAGTAAGTGTTTCTATCACTGGGTCGACACCTGGTAGACGACAAGTCCCCAGGATTATCATCCGCCCAGTAGTAAGTGTTTCTATCACTGGGTCGACACCTGGTAGACGACAAGTCCCCAGGATTATCATCCGCCCAGTAGTAAGTGTTTCTATCACTGGGTCGACACCTGGTAGACGACAAGTCCCCAGGATTATCATCCGCCCAGTAGTAAGTGTTTCTATCACTGGGTCGACACCTGGTAGACGACAAGACCCCAGGATTATCATCCGCCCAGTAGTAAGTGTTTCTATCACTGGGTCGACACCTGGTAGACGACAAGTCCCCAGGATTATCATCCGCCCAGTAGTAAGTGTTTCTATCACTGGGTCGACACCTGGTAGACGACAAGTCCCCAGGATTATCATCCGCCCAGTAGTAAGTGTTTCTATCACTGGATCGACACCTGGTAGACGACAAGTCCCCAGGATTATCATCCGCCCAGTAGTAAGTGTTTCTATCACTGGGTTGACACCTGGTAGACGACAAGTCCCCAGGATTATCATCCGCCCAGTAGTAAGTGTTTCTATCACTGGGTCGACACCTGGTAGACGACAAGTCCCCAGGATTATCATCCGCCCAGTAGTAAGTGTTTCTATCACTGGGTCGACACCTGGTAGACGACAAGTCCCCAGGATTATCATCCGCCCAGTAGTAAGTGTTTCTATCACTGGGTCGACACCTGGTAGACGACAAGTCCCCAGGATTATCATCCGCCCAGTAGTAAGTGTTTCTATCACTGGGTCGACACCTGGTAGACGACAAGTCCCCAGGATTATCATCCGCCCAGTAGTAAGTGTTTCTATCACTGGGTCGACACCTGGTAGACGACAAATCCCCAGGATTATCATCCGCCCAGTAGTAAGTGTTTCTATCACTGGGTCGACACCTGGTAGACGACAAGTCCCCAGGATTATCATCCGCCCAGTAGTAAGTGTTTCTATCACTGGGTCGACACCTGGTAGACGACAAGTCCCCAGGATTATCATCCGCCCAGTAGTAAGTGTTTCTATCACTGGGTCGACACCTGGTAGACGACAAGTCCCCAGGATTATCATCCGCCCAGTAGTAAGTGTTTCTATCACTGGGTCGACACCTCTGCTGGTAGACGACAAGTCCCCAGGATTATCATCCGCCCAGTAGTAAGTGTTTCTATCACTGGGTCGACACCTGGTAGACGACAAGTCCCCAGGATTATCATCCGCCCAGTAGTAAGTGTTTCTATCACTGGGTCGACACCTGGTAGACGACAAGTCCCCAGGATTATCATCCGCCCAGTAGTAAGTGTTTCTATCACTGGGTCGACACCTGGTAGACGACAAGTCCCCAGGATTATCATCAGCCCAGTAGTAAGTGTTTCTATCACTGGGTCGACACCTCTGCTGGTAGATGACAAGTCCCCAGGATTATCACCCGCCCAGTAGTAAGTGTTTCTATCACTGGGTCGACACCTGGTAGACGACAAGTCCCCAGGATTATCACCCGCCCAGTAGTAAGTGTTTCTATCACTGGGTCGACACCTGGTAGATGACAAGTCCCCAGGATTATCATCAGCCCAGTAGTAAGTGTTTCTATCACTGGGTCGACACCTCTGCTGGTAGATGACAAGTCCCCAGGATTATCACCCGCCCAGTAGTAAGTGTTTCTATCACTGGGTCGACACCTGGTAGACGACAAGTCCCCAGGATTATCACCCGCCCAGTAGTAAGTGTTTCTATCACTGGGTCGACACCTGGTAGATGACAAGTCCCCAGGATTATCATCAGCCCAGTAGTAAGTGTTTCTATCACTGGGTCGACACCTCTGCTGGTAGATGACAAGTCCCCAGGATTATCATCCGCCCAGTAGTAAGTGTTTCTATCACTGGGTCGACACCTCTGCTGGTAGATGACAAGTCCCCAGGATTATCACCCGCCCAGTAGTAAGTGTTTCTATCACTGGGTCGACACCTGGTAGACGACAAGTCCCCAGGATTATCACCCGCCCAGTAGTAAGTGTTTCTATCACTGGGTCGACACCTGGTAGATGACAAGTCCCCAGGATTATCATCAGCCCAGTAGTAAGTGTTTCTATCACTGGGTCGACACCTCTGCTGGTAGATGACAAGTCCCCAGGATTATCATCCGCCCAGTAGTAAGTGTTTCTATCACTGGGTCGACACCTCTGCTGGTAGATGACAAGTCCCCAGGATTATCATCCGCCCAGTAGTAAGTGTTTCTATCACTGGGTCGACACCTGGTAGACGACAAGTCCCCAGGATTATCACCCGCCCAGTAGTAAGTGTTTCTATCACTGGGTCGACACATGGTAGACGACAAGTCCCCAGGATTATCATCCGCCCAGTAGTAAGTGTTTCTATCACTGGGTCGACACCTCTGCTGGTAGACGACAAGTCCCCAGGATTATCATCCGCCCAGTAGTAAGTGTTTCTATCACTGGGTCGACACCTGGTAGACGACAAGTCCCCAGGATTATCATCCGCCCAGTAGTAAGTGTTTCTATCACTGGGTCGACACCTGGTAGACGACAAGTCCCCAGGATTATCATCCGCCCAGTAGTAAGTGTTTCTATCACTGGGTCGACACCTCTGCTGGTAGACGACAAGTCCCCAGGATTATCATCCGCCCAGTAGTAAGTGTTTCTATCACTGGGTCGACACCTGGTAGACGACAAGTCCCCAGGATTATCACCCGCCCAGTAGTAAGTGTTTCTATCACTGGGTCGACACCTGGTAGACGACAAGTCCCCAGGATTATCATCCGCCCAGTAGTAAGTGTTTCTATCACTGGGTCGACACCTCTGCTGGTAGATGACAAGTCCCCAGGATTATCATCCGCCCAGTAGTAAGTGTTTCTATCACTGGGTCGACACCTCTGCTGGTAGATGACAAGTCCCCAGGATTATCATCCGCCCAGTAGTAAGTGTTTCTATCACTGGGTCGACACCTCTGCTGGTAGATGACAAGTCCCCAGGATTATCATCCGCCCAGTAGTAAGTGTTTCTATCACTGGGTCGACACCTCTGCTGGTAGATGACAAGTCCCCAGGATTATCATCCGCCCAGTAGTAATTGTTTCTATCACTGGGTCGACACCTGGTAGATGACAAGTCCCCAGGATTATCATCCGCCCAGTAGTAAGTGTTTCTATCACTGGGTCGACACCTCTGCTGGTAGATGACAAGTCCCCAGGATTATCATCAGCCCAGTAGTAAGTGTTTCAGCACCAACATGGTTTATAAGATATATCTACATTTGAAATTTACAGTTCACAAATAGTGTAATCATTATTAAAACAACTAAGGTTCTCCTCCCTCATGCATAAATGACCGTAGCCAATTATGGCTTTTCAGTTGATGCCCTTTGGTTTACTTGCTACCCAAGGTTTCATTTAGCTGTCCAAACTTTTGTGTATGATACTATCTGATGAAGTATTTTCAGAAACACGTTGTGTGCACTAATTTTGATATATACATATTTTTATAATGTACATGTACCGTATATCGTGAATGTTCGCTAATCTCATGGTTGTTAACAGCTGTTTTAGGAGCAGAAGGAGATTGTTCTGTTCTGGAACCACTCTGCTGAAGCAGACGATGGAGACGGTAAAACAGTAATCTATTACCAATAGACATTGCGACGGCTGTGACACATGTTCCTGCGTGAAGCATACATAAGGCATGTTCTATCCATTCTTAAGAAAGACGTGGGAATATGTCGATGTTAATGCAGTTTTTCGGTTAACTTTGTCTTCACCAGTGTGTAAACTTTCAAATGATTTCACAACGTTTTTAGTAAATGTTAGAGAAAACCGAAGAGGCAATCGCGAATTAGCAATGACAATCCAGAGACACAGGACGCTGAAAATATGAGCAACACGAATCCCCCCCCCCCTCCAAAAAAAAACCAAAACCGAGAATAAACAGTTCCTCATAATATTGTAAACGAGTTTCTCGTAATATTGTAAACGAGTTTCTCATAATATTGTAAACGGGAATATCTGCGCTACTATCGTCGAAACAAAGTTTAAGCAAGTACATTTAAAAATAATGTCCAACGTAGATACAAATACCTTAAGCTTGTTTTAGGAAGAGACACATCTTATGTGGTGAATAAAACAAACTCTGATTGACAACACATTTGTTATGTTTGGTAGACATGTTTTTCAACAAACAGTCGGCATTAATATCTCATTCTTTTCGCAGACTTGTGCGTGTATTCGCATGAGACAAACATCATGCATGTGCCTCTCCAGGAAAATGAAACGAATCTAGCCTCGAGCCTCTAATTTCACGTTCCGCTATTTAGACGACGTTTCTTCCACTAAATAATTATAATTTTGGTGATTATGTTGATAACATCTATCCCATTGAGCTTGAAATAAAGGATACCACAGATAGTTAGGTCTACTTCATACATTCACCTAGTAATTGACAATGAGGTTAAGAACGAAACTCTACGACAAAAGAAATGTTTTCAAATTTTCAGTTGTCAACTTTCCATTAATAGGTAGCAACATTTCACCAACAGCACCTGCTTATGGAATATATGCAGTTGATGTGATGTTCCTATTTTAGTTTCTTTGACAGAGGGTTGCTGGTAACACGAAAGTTATTGAACCAATCATTCCTAGTGATTAAGTTGAAGTCATCACTTCATTTTTTTTTACGGTCACCGCCATGACTTGGTTAATCGCTACGGGGATATTTTTTTCACAAATGACCGCGGATATGTTCCGTTTGTCGTTTTTAATCACAATCCCGTCCTTTTGTCATTCATGACTTACTACCGGCTTTCTCTCAAGAGTAACACCACGGGTGCCAATCATTTAGCCATTGTGTATTGTCTATATTTCTTTAATTTTGGTCTTCTGATTACATCTGTGGTATCTTTGACATTTTCTTGCGGCAGATCAGTGGGTTTTCTTTTTGTTTTTTTTTTTGTTTTTTTTGTTTTTTGTTTTTTTTTATATCTCAAATGAAATTGGCCGACATAATATAACTCAAAGTGGGAGTATGCACATTTTACCTAAACACATTGAACAACCAGATCAAACATTTAAGCAACCACAAACTCCTGTATTATTTAGAAATAGTTAGGAAAATATATTGCTTGCAATCGTGATTTGCTTTCATGATTGAACTTTGAACTATCAGAAAGGTCATTGGTGTATAAAAGATTCCAACCTTGTGGAACATTTAATGATTTTTTTCCTATTAAGATGATTATTCACGCTATTGAAGGTCAAAGGCAGACGTAACGTTCATACACGGTATCCGTAACATTGATTTTTTTATATATCGAATAGAATAATTATATTTAAAGTCTAAGAAAATATTCTAACTTCCTGCTCCACTGCTGGTAAGAATATTCATAATAGACGAACGTATGTGGCTTATCCAAGACGGAAGTGGTTTCCGAGCAACGGATCAATTTTGATACAAAAACAGAAAAATCTAAATAGTGCAGGGTTTATTCTCTTTTTTTAGTCGATTTCAAACGAGATATCATATTAATAACCGACTTAAGCACGCCACATGTATGTGCCTGCTCACAGCTTAATAGCGTTTGAGCGTTCATAGATTAGTGTTTCGTATTGCTGTAGTAATATTATCAAACATTACAGTTGTGGACTCTTGACGGTTACCAGAAGTTAATACACAGAGCTGGCTGGCATGTCCAAGGGTGGCGGATAGTCGATGTCCTCTTAATGTGATGTTTTCATGTCATAATACGGAAAGACTGGTCGTATATGCAAAATACCAACTTGAAAGCACATTGAAGCCGCTATAAAAAGACGAATTTATCGTCCTACCCAATTCTCCATATTTTACCAGTGGGAGTCACACTTCGTTTCCCTGCTTGTCCCACGATCTCTCGATTCTGCATTATGCTTATATATAGTTGAACATGTTATTGTCCTGAATATGTCTCACATATTAGCTATTAGACGTTAAGCAATTAACAATCAATAAAAGATTTTCTCAACATTAAGGACACAACAGAGAAACAAAAACTAAATATCATCATGATCTCGTTTCTACATTAGTGATTTGAAAACACGAACATAACACATATTTAACATTGGGTGTTCAATGCGTGTTATCGTAATGAACATGTAGCTGTCTAATTTAGTGCACACGATGTGTTTCTGGAATAACTTTATCAGGCACGCTCAAAGTCAAAAGATCGGAAAACGTAATATTTTGAACGTTCTTGGGAGCTGGACAACCAAAGAGCCAAAACATGTGTAAAAATGACTATCAGTATACTTTACTATAGAAATCAAGCAAGAAATAATTAAGATATTTTAAAGTTCTATTCCATGGAACAAGAAATAACTCATTATTCCCGCGACAAACTGCACGTAGGTCAAATAACTGTGAGGGAATCTGCACGTAGCACAAAATAACTGTTTGAAATTGGCGCGCTTTTGCACGTCGAACCAATAACTAGTTATTTCCCTCCGCACGTCGAACCAATAACTAGTTATTTCCCTCATATTAGTTCAGTATAATAATACAGTTATGTCCTTCATGAGAAGTTAATATCCATAATTATTACATACTTAGTTCAAATAAAGGCATTTTTGTATGACCAATATGACCAGAAGTAAACTGTCCATATGTTCACACCCCGGGAAAATAACCGGTTATTAGATTACTACAAGATCATTTCCATATCGAGGCCCATATTGGCCCGGGCCAATATGGGCCTCGACTTTGTCTCAGGCCAATATGGGTGTCTCTTTTCTAGATATCGGAAGTATGTAATAAATAGTTTAATACATGGGCATTTCCATATTGGCCTCGTTTTCATCCCTCGACCCATATTGGCCCTCGACTGCCCCTCGGGCCAATATGGGGGTCTCAGGATGATAATCAGACCAATATGGAAATGCTCATGTATTAATCTGTATTTATTAAATCTCGAAAGGGTTATTTTTCCGAGGTCTCATCTCAATTTAATAATTTTGGATATTAACTTCTCATCAAGGCCATAATTGTATAATGTTACCTACCTCTTGGGGAGATGAAACTTACTTTTTATAATAATAACATTATTTAGCAGTTGTAAATTTGAGTAAGAATATAATATATCCGGCTATAAATCATTTCAGTGCCAAACCACGACACTATGTAGAACAAATATTTCAGTTATATCATGATATTTGGTATATAAGGCGGTGAAACGGGGGGAATTTATCGTCTATCGTTCGTAAGTCACTGAAATACTTTGTCACATTAGGTTTCACAGTACACCAAGCTGATTGCATAGTCATATAAATGTAAATCCAACAACGATGGCTCCCATATGTACAATCACTGTCAAAGCGACTCTCTTGTGATTTTTTAATTTGCACATGCATATTGCAATACCGTCTGATGATGTGAAAAGTAGAATCTCAATAACCCCAACGAATCAGGACCAATTGTAGTCTTAGATTCAAAGACTAAACGACCGCGACTAATTTTTATTGGGAGTCTTTGTATTTTTTTGTATTAGTGATTGGTGCTTAAACTTTGTTAATCTACATCACATAGCATGAAGCTTTCATCGTGACCCCGATCCTATGGTATACAATATTACAATCAGTGTATGTCATCGTACATCTACCTATGTAATCAATGCGGATGACTACTTAACTTGATAATGTACAGGCATTTTGCACTGTCGTTTTAAAAATGAAAATTGAAGTAAAGCAAAGGCACATCCAAAATAGACAATCAAGAGACATCGGCAACATTAGACAAACGACACAGAACAAAGAAGACAACAAACAAGCAAAACCACACAATACAGAACACTAAAAAGTTGAACAACACGCACCTCACCTAACTAACGGGGGAGGGGGTCCTGGCACCTCACCTAATTAACGGGGGAGGGGGTCCTGGCACCTTACCTAACTAACAGGGGAGGGGGTTCTGGCACCTCACCTAACTAACGGGGGAGGGGGTCCTGGCACCTCATCTAACTAACGGGGGAGGGGGTCCTGGTGTTTGTAAAGGGTAAGTAGTTAAATGATGACCATAAATTTATCATACATTTTGTTATTAGATTTGCATGTGTCAGCCTTTACAGATATATTACCGATTGAAAAGTCTTGATCTTTCCTGTTACTCAATTTGTAATACATCGACTTGCTATAGACATACATTATAGGTGTAATTCATGAAACAGGGAACTCTAATTCTTTACTGAGCATTTGACATTAGTATTGTTAGTTAATATCGGGTTCATCGGGTGCAATCGTTTGTTTGTTTGTTGTATTTGCTTTGTTTTGTTGTTGCTTGTGTTCTGTTTGTTTTTATTTTTATTTATTCATTTTTTTAATTATTTTTTTTTTTTTATATTTTACCTACTCTATTTTCATTCAGATTTAGATATAGGAGATCATGTCAATCCTATGTATATTGCAATAACAACATGTATGCTTAAGGTCAGTTCAGTAGTATGGTTTATTTTTTGGTATGTGTTCATTCCTGTAAAACGAAAGTAAATTACTCATCGAGGATGCCACCAGAAATGAGTGCATTGCTTGTCATTAAGTGGACTACCGAAATTGTGCGACTTTGGGGATGGGTTACCATCCAAAACCTTTCTTGATTATTTAAAAATGACATCATAGCGTTGATTTCTTTTAGACTCAATTCCGGACGTTGAATTGCTTATGACGAAAGACATGATCTGCAGGATTCATTACCATCATGTATGAGGTATAGCGAAAAACAATTTCATAGGAAAACAGTTGAAATTAGTTGAATAACTGAGAGAAAAAAAATCACTTCTGCTTATAGAACGTCAGAATGTCATATATATTGATCTATTGAATTACCTCTTCCTCGCAGAACAATTGTTCTGGAATACTGCTGACGATGATGTCAAACAACATACGCAATAAAATGACCAGATGAAAGCCTACCCCGCATAATTTATATAATAATTTTCATGAAATACGTTTTCTTCAATGGATAAACAATTACTGGTATCTTCAAACTATTCTAAAATGGGTAATTATCGAGTTAGCGGGAATTCAATAGCAAATCATTGTTACATCCGGAACATGCATGTCTGTTATCATGTCTAACCTACGTCATAAGAGTTTCTTTGACAAATGAAATGATCCTAATACAAGAAAAGTATACAGATCAAGGTAAGCAACAAAAATAAAACAACAAAAACTGTGGACAATACACACCTTAGATACAAGACGTGAGATTAGATGCTCCATAGGAGTTAGAAATTAATGATTATTGTATGGCAGCTGTCTGTAACATATATAATTTTAACTTTCAAGTGACGCTAGGGTTAACGTTATGTTAAAGATGGCGTGAAATAATGATATTTGTAAAGTTTATATCTACAGTAAATGAGGGTAAATAAAAGATTGATGATAGCAAGACACGGAGGGGGGGGGGGGGGGGGGGAGGGGGGGAGAGGGGGGGAGGGGAGGGAAAGGGGGGGGGGGTGTTAATCAGAAGGCGTGAATCGAAGGACAACTGAAACACTGACCAATATATATATATTTTATTTAAAACTACCCCTTTACAATGGGGGCGCCTACCACCAGGGTAGAAGTGGTGGGGCGTCTATATTATATAAAACAATTATGTACAACAAATTCATAGCATATAGTCTGTAAAACACAAAAGATTCTATCTAAAATATATGTCATTTAAGAGTTCACATCACATATGTACTAAGGATAAAATATTTAAAAATTTAAAAATGGATAAGAAATGAGAAACATTAATATCATGAGTTCAATAAATCATGTCTAAGATCGAAGCACTCCTTTAAAAACATTTTTCCTAAAGAGTCATAAAAATATTCAACATCACTGCTAAAAAGATAGCCGATGTCCCTACCAATTAAGAACTGGATCTTAGCAGCAGGCAACAGTTCTGCAAAGGAAAAATTAAAACTGAGGCCTTCATAAGACTGAGGATTGAATAAACTAGAGCACTTCAGACGGATTTCGTCGTAGACTGGACAGTCAAAAACAGACGTGCTCGAGGTCCTCACCAACCTCAGCATTGCATAAATCGCATACATCGGTTTGGGACATGTTCATTCTATACAAATACTTTTTAGAGGAATGGTTTTCGTTCTAGCTTCAATCTAGATGATCGAAAATCATTATCACATAAATAAGATTGTGTACCTATCTTAACAAAACAATTTTGATACAGGTCCAAACTGCTTTTAGTTTGCATTTCAAGCATCATTTTATTTCTCGTGTTTGTTCCAAACATCGAGTTCAGGGAGGCTTGACTTTGGCTTTCGATACAAGAAACATATCACGTATTATGTCTAGGTTCAGGGTATCGTAATCCCAAAATGTGTCCTTATTGTTAGTCATTTCGTTATATACCTGCTTACACAAACGATGATTTGGTAGTCGTAACAGACGTTTGTAGTATGAGATTCTTTGTCTATCGATAAAGAAGGACAAAGGCTCCCATCCTAGTTCCAATAATATTGCAGCCTTTGGAATGTTAAGTTTTGTACGGAGAATAATTTTAGCTGCTTTGCATTGCCAACTATCCAGTGAGTCTTTACTGGCTTGGGACAGTGGCATCCAGATCGCGCATGCATGGGTTTAAGATACCAAAGGGGTAATCTGAAAAACCTAAATAGAAGATCAGACAATACAATGACCAACGGAAAAATGACAAAAAGGCACACAATGATTCACAAAAAACTACACTAAAGATTGAACAACACAAACAGCGGTGTGAACTCATGTAGTTCGGAAGGGTAGGTAGTTCTTGTACCCACTAGTATCACCCGTCGTGTTTCCCTTGTCAAACAATCCGGTGTTTGTGTTAATTCATGGATGAGTAAAGGACGAGATTGCGATTACGACAAATGGAAGATATACGTGGTCATATATGACACAAATATTCTGTTTTGTTTCACCAATTCATGGAGACGTTGAACATTTTTAAGTGATGACGCAAAGAAAACCTGAAGCCTTTTGCTATCAGCTGATTAAAAACTAAATCTTACAAATACATATATACCTTTTATGAAGTTGTTTAAATATTAGTGAAGTTTAATGTCATATCAATGATAAAGGTGTTTTAAAAGCATTTAAAGGCGTTTATGCATCTCAAATGCTCATCATTGATTTTCTGTTTGAAAACATCCAAAGACCATTTGAATGCCTAATATATATATACGTTAAATTCGAATTCAGCTTTGAAATGCAAATTGTATTTTAAACGTGTTTGTGTGTTTATTTACAAATCGGCTAATATAAAATTCAAGAATTTTAGCTGAAAGTATATAATACAGTTTTTTCTTCTTCTGTTCCTTTTTATTACATCTATATTAGAACATCTGAATATAATAATCTTGATTTAGGGACGACATGTGTCATTGACGCGTCGACAACACTACCCATATTTATAAACTATTTGATAGGTATACATGTTAGTTAGTCCTTCTGAAGATGATAATTTTGACATAAAGACGACATGTGTCATTGACGCGTCGACAACACTACCCATATTTATAAACTATTTGATAGGTATACATGTTAGTTAGTCCTTCTGAAGATGATAATTTTGACATAAAGACGACATGTGTCATTGACGCGTCGACAACACTACCCATATTTATAAACTATTTGATAGGTATACATGTTAGTTAGTCCTTCTGAAGATGATAATTTTGACATAAAGACGACATGTGTCATTGACGCGTCGACAACACTACCCATATTTATAAACTATTTGATAGGTATACATGTTAGTTAGTCCTTCTGAAGATGATAATTTTGACATAAAGACGACATGTGTCATTGACGCGTCGACAACACTACCCATATTTATAAACTATTTGATAGGTATACATGTTAGTTAGTCCTTCTGAAGATGATAATTTTGACATAAAGACGACATGTGTCATTGACGCGTCGACAACACTACCCATATTTATAAACTATTTGATAGGTATACATGTTAGTTAATCCTTCTGAAGATGATAATTTTGACATAAAGACGACATGTGTCATTGAAGCGTCGACAACACTACCCATATTTATAAACTATTTGATAGGTATACATGTTAGTTAGTCCTTCTGAAGATGATAATTTTGACATAAAGACGACATGTGTCATTGACGCGTCGACAACACTACCCATATTTATAAACTATTTGATAGGTATACATGTTAGTTAGTCCTTCTGAAGATGATAATTTTGACATAAAGACGACATGTGTCATTGGCGCGTCGACAACACTACCCATATTTATAAACTATTTGATAGGTATACATGTTAGTTAGTCCTTCTGAAGATGATAATTTTGACATAAAGACGACATGTGTCATTGACGCGTCGACAACACTACCCATATTTATAAACTATTTGATAGGTATACATGTTAGTTAATCCTTCTGAAGATGATAATTTTGACATAAAGACGACATGTGTCATTGAAGCGTCGACAACACTACCCATATTTATAAACTATTTGATAGGTATACATGTTAGTTAGTCCTTCTGAAGATGATAATTTTGACATAAAGACGACATGTGCCATTGACGCGTCGACAACACTACCCATATTTATAAACTATTTGATAGGTATACATGTTAGTTAGTCCTTCTGAAGATGATAATTTTGACATAAAGACGACATGTGTCATTGACGCGTCGACAACACTACCCATATTTATAAACTATTTGATAGGTATACATGTTAGTTAGTCCTTCTGAAGATGATAATTTTGACATAAAGACGACATGTGTCATTGACGCGTCGACAACACTACCCATATTTATAAACTATTTGATAGGTATACATGTTAGTTAGTCCTTCTGAAGATGATAATTTTGACATAAAGACGACATGTGTCATTGACGCGTCGACAACACTACCCATATTTATAAACTATTTGATAGGTATACATGTTAGTTAATCCTTCTGAAGATGATAATTTTGACATAAAGACGACATGTGTCATTGACGCGTCGACAACACTACCCATATTTATAAACTATTTGATAGGTATACATGTTAGTTAGTCCTTCTGAAGATGATAATTTTGACATAAAGACGACATGTGTCATTGAAGCGTCGACAACACTACCCATATTTATAAACTATTTGATAGGTATACATGTTAGTTAATCCTTCTGAAGATGATAATTTTGACATAAAGACGACATGTGTCATTGACGCGTCGACAACACTACCCATATTTATAAACTATTTGATAGGTATACATGTTAGTTAGTCCTTCTGAAGATGATAATTTTGACATAAAGACGACATGTGTCATTGACGCGTCGACAACACTACCCATATTTATAAACTATTTGATAGGTATACATGTTAGTTAGTCCTTCTGAAGATGATAATTTTGACATAAAGACGACATGTGTCATTGACGCGTCGACAACACTACCCATATTTATAAACTATTTGATAGGTATACATGTTAGTTAGTCCTTCTGAAGATGATAATTTTGACATAAAGACGACATGTGTCATTGACGCGTCGACAACACTACCCATATTTATAAACTATTTGATAGGTATACATGTTAGTTAGTCCTTCTGAAGATGATAATTTTGACATAAAGACGACATGTGTCATTGAAGCGTCGACAACACTACCCATATTTATAAACTATTTGATAGGTATACATGTTAGTTAATCCTTCTGAAGATGATAATTTTGACATAAAGACGACATGTGTCATTGACGCGTCGACAACACTACCCATATTTATAAACTATTTGATAGGTATACATGTTAGTTAGTCCTTCTGAAGATGATAATTTTGACATAAAGACGACATGTGTCATTGACGCGTCGACAACACTACCCATATTTATAAACTATTTGATAGGTATACATGTTAGTTAGTCCTTCTGAAGATGATAATTTTGACATAAAGACGACATGTGTCATTGACGCGTCGACAACACTACCCATATTTATAAACTATTTGATAGGTATACATGTTAGTTAGTCCTTCTGAAGATGATAATTTTGACATAAAGACGACATGTGTCATTGACGCGTCGACAACACTACCCATATTTATAAACTATTTGATAGGTATACATGTTAGTTAGTCCTTCTGAAGATGATAATTTTGACATAAAGACGACATGTGTCATTGACGCGTCGACAACACTACCCATATTTATAAACTATTTGATAGGTATACATGTTAGTTAGTCCTTCTGAAGATGATAATTTTGACATAAAGACGACATGTGTCATTGACGCGTCGACAACACTACCCATATTTATAAACTATTTGATAGGTATACATGTTAGTTAGTCCTTCTGAAGATGATAATTTTGACATAAAGACGACATGTGTCATTGACGCGTCGACAACACTACCCATATTTATAAACTATTTGATAGGTATACATGTTAGTTAGTCCTTCTGAAGATGATAATTTTGACATAAAGACGACATGTGTCATTGACGCGTCGACAACACTACCCATATTTATAAACTATTTGATAGGTATACATGTTAGTTAGTCCTTCTAAAGATGATAATTTTGACATAAAGACGACATGTGTCATTGACGCATCGACAACACTATCCTTATGTATGTACTATTAGATAGGTAAACATACTATCATATCATTAAAATACAGTAGAAATAAGGAACCAAACGGGTTTTTTTTATTCATGGCACCTCGTTAAATGAGGATAATAATAAGGTTTCAAGAAGATCTCCAACATTTGTTTTTTAAATGCATTATATCTAACCAATTCATATCAAACATCACAATTTTAATAAACACTTTAAATGTGGGAACTGTTAACTTAAATGAGAAAAATATGATGTTTGGGTTCAATATGGGGGGTAAACATGAACTTCTATTAAATACATTAATTTTTATATCTAAGTGATCTATTTGGAAGGCAAGAAACAAAGCTAAACATGACAAAATTCATATCAATCAGAATGTACCGTGTAATATATGGAAACAGACTTTACAATCTGAACTAAAAATTTTGCTAACGGCCAATTGTAATGATACAATAGATAAAACCAAAATCTTGACAATTCTATCAGTGATTAGTAAGTAGTTTTAATATATGAGTACAATGCATGTATGTAAATGTTATAAAAAATTATGTTGAAGCTATCATAAAATGCCGATATAGATTGACTTACATGTTGATTTTATTATTGATAAATTTAGTTGTATTTTTGAAATGGGATCATGTGGACTCTAATTAATCTTTTATTAACCCTGGATAAGAGATCTATTGTAAAACAGGGAACCTTAGATTATTTTTTGCTTACCTGGGCAGCTAAGGTGTTTTGTTAACAGGCGAGTCAAACAATAAAGTAATATGTTATTAAAAAAAAAAAAAGGTTTCATAGCGTATATGTTACAGACAGTGAAGTACCGAACACCAGTATTTACTGAGCCGTTTCTTTGACGTCTCCACATTACAATTACTTATAATCTACCGCATCTACGACTATGATATGCTGACGTTGTCACAGTAATAGCGTAAACACCGGAAGTCGTCTGCCAAGGGGTTCAGACGTCAAGACACGAAAAAGACAGAACGTGGTCGGAATTGACATGATTCAAAACAACCGTATTACAGTGACACCTGTCTAAACCGAACCCTGAGTAAACGAAAACCAGTCTAAACCGAACCCTGAGTAAACCGAAAACCTGTCTAAATCAGAGAGACTTTACAGTCCCATCTACTAAATGTCTGTGTAATTTGAATCCTGCGTAAGCGAAATACCTGTCTCAACTAAGCAAATTTGTCAGTCCCAAAGGATTCGGTTTATATAGGTTTTACTGTATATGGTTAACAATGCTAGATCTGTCATAATAATAAGTGAACGAGAACTATTTTCTCTTGGTAGTCGGTTCCCACAACCGTGAGATAAACGTCAGCGTGTTCGTGGGCAGTGTGGACCACAGGATTTGACGTGTGATTGTGTCAAAACAAATACAGTTAAACCTGTATTAAGAAGCCACCTTTGGTACAAAGAAAAAGTGGCCTTACTTCTGCGTTCATCATGCAGCAATGAGACAGGACAGAGATCCACAAGAGCAAACAAAGTGTAAGAAATATATGAGGTTATCAAAGAGGTATTCATGATCAGAAGCTGTATATCGAAGAAGGGCAGACAATACACTGGCCAAGCGAAAATGGACAAAAAGATTTGATTTTGATTTTGATTTTTGGTGGTTTAATGCCACTTTCAGCAATATTTCAGCTATATTATGGCGACAAGTTTTAGTGGTTGAGGAAGCCGGAGTATCCAGAGAGAACCACCGACCCTGGGCAAGCAACTGGTACACTTTATCATTTGCGGCTGCGAGTCGAGTGCGCCCTTTTTTACAACTTACAAAGCTGGACACGAACACACGCCGTATTAGTGATACGCTTGTATGAGCTGCTTGATCCAACGACCTAACTCATTGAGCCACCCGGACAAAAAGATAAACAAGGATCAATTAAGCACTATAAATCTGTTCTCGCCATGATATGTCATCACAATAACTTGCATATAGTTAAATAGTACCTGTGTATATTCACTCATTCAGTCATTGTGAACTGGGAAACCTCATCAAATGAAAGGACATAGGATTTATTCATAATAAGTATTGAATGAAGAAGGAAGATGGTCTACATTTTAAATAATAAAGTATTGTTGCTATTCTCAATTCATTTTCAATGCTGAATAAAATAACCACCAACGATATATGCTCAATAAATTGCACAAACAAAGCAAGCAAAATGTCCGTAAACATCCCCCTCCCAACCAGGTAGTCTACATACTTTCAAAATTGCTAAGTGTAATATGAAGTCCAAATGAAAAAAATATACTCACCACACATATTGATCTGTCCATCAGCGAATACACAAAACGAATAGACAATTCATGTCTTCCTTTGTCTTATCTATATATCTATATATATATAGCTATAATTCCATTCGTGTGCTGTATATTATGTAAGTGTATTTCACACTTATTTCAGATAAAATAACACCCTGTAACTTCTGTAAATTATAAATCGGATTCATACCATAGGCCTCTGTTTATGCATGCAACATGTATTGATTCCTTTATGTAATTCTCCAACTTATAATTAACCTTAGAGAAAATTTCTTTTTCTGTTTCACGTCAATAAATAATTATTTAAAAATTGCCTTCTGTCTTTAAAGAAATTGGTCTGGTAAAAAACTGCATGTGGTCCTCGGTAGGAATACGATAGTTTAACAATTCACCGTCGGTACATGTACTTAGGATAATTAATTTAAAAACTTTGAACTATTATCCTTCTGTCTTTGTCATATACGATGTTGTTCAGCTTTAGTTAGATCAAATGGAATTACGTTTCAGATATATTGTTGACTGTATGGCGTTTTTATATGATATACATTTTTGTTATCTTGTTTAAATATTCCTTATTACTTACACTATTTACAACATGTAAAGTATATGTACTTGAACTGTATCCCTGTTTGCACCTCTTTATTTACCGTATTAAAATTCACCTCTTTTATAATGAAGCAAACCAGTCAATGAATAGCCATTTGAAATACTCCATTGTTTGAAAATATAATCGAGTACAAAACGTTTTGATAACCTGATCGATCAAGGTTTTAATGATGCTTGAACTATTCATTCAAATTCAAGTCAATTATTTTAATATGTTGACACCTTATAGATCAGGTTTAAATTAACTACTGTATAGAGAGGTCTTTCTAACTTAAATGTCTGCTAACAACACGAACAGGTAGTGGAAAGGGAGGGGGGTATGGTGTTTAACGCCAATTTCAACAATATTTCAGCTATATAGTGGCGGTCAGTTTTATTGGTGGAAGAAATCGGAGTACCCAGAGTAAACCACTGACTTTCTGTCGTAAATCACTGACAAACTGTATCACAAAATGTTGTAGCGAGTAAGCATCGCCATGAGCGGGATTCGAACTCACAACGTTAGTGGCGATATACACTGATTGTACAGGTAGTTGAATAAATATGCTACGCCATGGGGGTATAAATGTAAGGAAGGTCAAGGACACTAACAATTTCTCCCGACGAAAAAATGTCCGTATGGTTAAATCCATATAAAGCAGAGTTGTAGATATTATAAGCCAAATACATTAAATGCACTTAATTAAACCTCGTTGGTGAATAAGATTTCAATTCAGATTACAAACCCAAAATCTGATCGTCACAGCTATACTAATTATATGCACGAGAGCCCCAGACTAGATATAATAATAGGACATAGTTTTATCGCCGTGGGGTAAATATTTTCCAATTGAGCGTTCGTTGTTTGAGAGACTAATGAGCTACGCCGGAACTTTCTAATGTTTGGAGAATACCACACCCCTTGTAGTCAAAATAAAGCTTCCAACAGAACTTAATGAGTAACATGTGGACAGTGGTGACCAGTTCAATGTTAAATCATATCCATTATATTCTCATTTTCCGAAAGAATTCTAAACGTTCACCCTTATTCCAATCACAGTGCTAAATTTTGGACAAAATACTGCTAACACTAACTTCGTCTTGTGCAGCCTAGTTGACAGTTTCTCTAGAATGTCTATTTTTGATCGCCCCTTCGGTATTCGCTAACGTTTATTTATTGACATTAAACAACAACGCATCAATAAACAAATTCAATGAGCAGTAACTCTGTATTCTCAATAACATTCTACCCTCCAGACGTGAACGTAGATATCATAGACAGAACTTTACAAACAACTAATTTTCAAATGTATGTTTAGTTTAATATTACATGCAGTAGCAAATGTCCTGTTGTAGACAATACAAATGTCCTGTTGTAGACAATACAAATGTCCTGTTGTAGACAATACAAATGTCCTGTTGTAGACAATACAAATGTCCTGTTGTAGACAATACAAATGTCCTGTTGTAGACAATACAAATGTCCTGTTGTAGACAATACAAATGTCCTGTTGTAGACAATACAAATGTCCTGTTGTAGACAATACATTTGTTTTAAGCAGGTCGTATGAAGTTTAGATGAGGGATTTTCTTTCAAATGAATATGTTAAAGGTTCGTAACCATTTTGTGGTACTTTGTTGCCAAAGTGTAAGTAAATATCAAATTTTTACTTAGATATCTATGAGTACAGGGGTCGTCGTGGTGACAATCGCATGGTAGCTTGATTTACATCTCTCTGGGCAATCAATGCTGATCACCTCTAAATTTTCTGAACTCGGTTCCCGCCATTACACCGACAATTACTTTCACATTCAGTGGTGCTAATTGGTCTGTCTTCATAATTATAGAGGCTGTAAAACGAAGGTTTCAAGTCCAATTTGCAAACAACACTGGTTCATAATTACCAAGGTCAAGCCTATTATTTTGACTCATTTATGACCTATCACTAGGTTTATAACTAGATTAACACGACGGGTGCCACTAGCGGAGCACGAACTGCTTACCCTTCCGGAGTACCCGAATTCACCCCCGGTTTTTAGTGGGGTTCGTGTTACTCGGCCTTTAGTTTTATGTGTATGTTTTGTAGATCGTTGTTTGTCCTTTTGGCAATTGCGTTGTCTGTTCTTCTTCGATATACGGATTCTAATTACCCCTTTGGTATCTTCAAACTCTTCTTATTTTAAGAAAGCAACAAAGAAAAGACAACCACATAATATGGATTAAATATCCTCATTTACACACAGCATGTTTGTTGAGACTTATCCATTTCATAGCATTACAACCTTCCCTTTTTGATAACCTTGCTGTCACCAGACCGCCATGTTTAATTTAAGATACAAATTATATACAAATGCGCAAAAACTAATGAAAGTAAAGGCCGTAAGAAATGACATTCCCTTAATAACGTTATTCAATATCTATTAGGCATCAGGAAATAAAGGCGTTATTATTACATACACGTCAAATAAGATGATATATATATGTATCTTGGTGTCTAAGGCTTTTGTTTACTTAATATCTGTTCGTTTGTTTTCAACACGAAGGCTTGAATACCAATTAGAAGGAATGCTACATACAAATGAATCTCAATAATTTATATATTGAAATAATAAACACGTGTCTTTACTCTACAGCCAGTAGATTTGATCGATATGATCTAGATCGTCATTTTCCCCCATTTACGTCTGTAGGAGATCAGTACAAATCGCAAAAACTGTCAGTTCAATTCTCTCCTACAGTAATTGCGATGTGAACTCGATACGACCTTTTTGTAATAAAGTTTGTCATTGTCATTGACATGTCGGGTATTTTGTCCGTGTACTCCGGTATCCATCAACAGTAACACCGACCACAACGACACAAAAAATTGTTGAAAAAGGCGTTAACCAACCATAATACAAGTAATTATCCCTTACATTACTGTAGCGAGTCACACCCAATACAAATGTCGGCGCTAAGCCATTAATTTTCTGTAAGTTGGATATCTACCTTGCTATGGTCAATATCATTATGTGTTTTGAGTATATCATTTAATTGACATGTTATGAAGGTTACTCCAGATAGGTGTCGTGTGAACTGACATAGATATAGATCTACGTTATATTACTGATGATATAAATGAACAATCCTCTTTTCCCGCGCCTTCACATGGTTAATTTCACGACAGAACTTTTGTTGCCCAAAATAATTTTTTTTCTCTTCTTTTTGTTTTTGTAATTTATTATAAATAAAAAAAAACGATAGGGATGTAAATGACTATGCAACTTAGACACAATTTAAATTATCGGGTTTTTAACTAGAGTAACACGACGGGCGCCATATGTGGAGTAGGAACTGCTCATCCTTCCGCAGCAAATGAGTTCACCCCTGTTTTAAGTGAAGTTCGTGTTGCTCGATCTTTAGTTTTCTGTGTAATGTTTTATAGATCGTTGTTTGCCTTTTATTCGTTGTGTTGCCTGTCCTCCGATTAATGGCTTCTGATTACCCCTGCGATATCTTCAAATTTTCTTAAAGTAAGCAAACAGCGTTTTTATTGTTGTTCTACATCGCAGTCACAGTAGGCCTTCAAATAATGAACATTTGTATTGTTTTGTGTTTTTGTGTAATTCACTTTGATTTTTCCACACCCCATAAAGTTTCTACTTAATATCCGTTTTCTTAGAGGGGCCATCGTGGTCGTGATCGTATGGTAGTTAGGTTTATAACTACCTATGCAATGAGTGTATATCACCACGAACGTTGTAAGTTCGACTCCCATTAATGGCGAGGTGTACTCGATGGAACATTATGTGATAAAGTTTGTCAGTGATTTGCGGCTAGTCGGTGGGTTTTTCCTGGTACTCCAGTTTCCTCCACCAATAAAACTGACCGCCACGATATAACAGAAATATTATTGAAAGGGGCTTAATCACCATAACCTCCTTGTTTTTTTTCGATAATGTCTTCTAATTTGGTGTTGCTACAATGAAATCCATTCCGAAACTTCTCTAACTCGTGCATGTCATCATTCTTACGTTGATGAAGTGAATATACCTTATCAGTTTACACAATGAATCCACAAGACCGCAACTATTAATTTACATGAAGTTTTTGACGACAGTGGTCGAATTTGACGACAGTGGTCAACTCAGTACTAAAATTTATGATAAGCGGGGACGACTTCAATTTTAAAATCATAAATTTTCCAAACATGTGCAGCAATATACCAGCTTCTCCTGCATATGGTGTTTACATCTCGCAATTGATTCGCTATGCAAGGGCCAGTAGCAATTATTCTGATTTCCTGAAACGTCATCTTCATCTGAGAAACAGGCTACTGGACCAGGGCTATAAAAAGATTCGCCTTATTCGATCTCTTAAAAAATTTATATTCCGATACCAATATCTTGTCGAAATATATTCCGTCTCTGCAGAAAAAATTATAAGCGATGCATTTTCATATAGTGAAAATGTATAAAGATAAAGAAGTCAAAAATGTCAAGAATTTTTTTGTCAATGTGTGACGTAAAAATATTTTTGACATTTACGTCACCGAATATGGTACTGCTTTCACAACTATTTTACCTATTTTGTTCCTGTATTTAAATACTGTTACAGTGACAGCCGGAACCTTTGAACCGTAATGAAAGCGGGAGGTTTGGCGCCTTAAAATCTGATTCAACCCACCATTTCTTTAGAAATGCCTGTACCAAGTCAGGGTCATTACGGTTTTCACAGTTTTCCGGTTGTTGACTGATTTTGTCTGTTTATATAATTATGAGTTTTGACTTTCCCTTTGTAAGATTGTTCGGAGTTCGGTAATTTTGTTATTACCTTTATTTAAGACACCACATATTATATATTAATGGAAATTAAATACTTATTACATCTAATAACGTTTTTATCACAGTAAGCTGAATCATTCATGAGAATTAAAGAGTATAGGCTTCATTACAATGATATAAAGGTGTCATATTACTATATATATAAAATATACAATGTATATACAGTCAGACGGAGTTATAGTACAAAACTAAAGGAATTGATTTGTTCACACAATTTCTAAGACTCAATATGGATTCAATAGAAATTTATACTGAAACAGCAAACAAAATCAATATATGCGTATCGTTGAATGACTTTGAAAACTATGGTCTATGGTCGTATCTTGATTTTTAATTTATTCATGAGCTCATATAGACTTTTCAGTCTGACTTGTTATCTTATGTTGAAGATGAAGAAATTGTTTTTTTGCTTTGAAGTTGACATCTCTGACAGAAGAAACATATATATAAACTTAATGTGTGACATAAAAGATCATTTAACAAATATTTCGATACTTCCCGTCTTACGATCGTATAAGTTTTAAAAAAAGTTCCTCAATGTGGTTAAGTCAAATTATTTTACTTCGTAATATCCAAGTTTTGTACTTCGCAATATCGGATTTTTTTACTTCGTAATATTCGAGTTTTCTGGGATAAATTACCTTGAAAGTTCCTATGAACGGATTTTCACTTCGTAATATTTTCGTGATATTCCAGTTTTCTAGTTTTCCGGTATATATTCAGTTGAAAGCTCCCATCAACGGAATTTGTAGTTTGTAATATTTTCGTAATATCCCACTTCTCGAGATTTCTGGTTTAAGTTTACTTCAAACGGACCAAATATTTACATCGAGCTATCCAAAGGTACGACCTAACCGAGTCCAAGATAAAGAGATTCCACTTAAATTATTTACTATGCATGATATTGAGTATCTTCCCCTACATTACCAATCAGATTTGTTAATAAGGGGTTGAGTGAGTACAAGGTTTTTTGTTGGGTCCTTAGCGCCCAGCAACAAATACATCATGCATATTCATGAAAGGAATATATCAAATTATACAGAAATAGAGGGATGCGATATCCGTGGTAAGAGGTGCTGACTACCATTAGAAAAGTATTGAGCCTTGGGTATTAAAGATAAAAACTTTCTATAGCGGCTGCAATATGCACCTCATTTTTTTTCGAAATGTACAAATGATGGCTTTCCGTATGATAACCTGATATCTCTATCCGCCACACGGGATCGTTATGAGCAGCTCTGTGGCTTAGACCAGGGAGGGTATAGAAATGTATTTATAAAGTATTTCTCTCTACCTTACCTTGATATGGTTCAATCTGTATGTGGATATTTAACTTTGTATATTTAATTAACCATACAATCTAAAATATCAATTTATATCTTGGACTAATTTTGAAAACAGCCCTTTATTGCTGTTCTTCGTGTCATGACAAGGGTGTCAAGCATACACATTTGTATTGGCATATAAACTGCAATCTGTCATTGCTCGTTACACAATTCATCATTATATCGTGCTATATAACACGACGGGTGCCACTAGTGGAACAGGAACTGCTTAGTCTCCCGGAGCACATGAATTCAACTCCGGTTTTTAGTGGGGTTCGCGTTACTCGATCTTTAGTTTTATGTGCATGTTTTGTTGTATCGTTATTTGTCCTTTTTTCTTTTGGCCATTGTGTTGTCTGTCCTTCTTCGGTTTACGGATTCTGATTACCCCTTTGCTATCTTCAAACTGTTCTTGCAGATGCAGAGCTAGCAACTACATATACTAAAGTTAGATATTATCTGATAAATACCGTCATTAATATGCCTGAGAACTCATCTCATATCTCTAATAGAGGTCTATCTATTATGAATAAGATGCACACAAATAAATATTCGCAATTTGCTGCTACTGCTTACATCGCTCAATTTCAACTGATGATTATTTGCAAGAAATGACCCTTTATTCAAATGTATATAATAAAGCTTCATAATTTAACATTTTTTGTGGTAGCAACTTTGCTTACTTTACTTTACGTAAGTAAAGCAATTTACTTGCGTCAATATTTGACGTGTAAGATTTGTAGAAACCTGTAAAATTGAATATGTAAGAAAAATCCATATTAGCAATAATGTAGCTTTTAACTCATTTTAATACCTATTTATAGATAGGTAAAGAAAGTAGCTACGTTTTTAACAACAAAAGTTCAAAAGGTTAAACATTGAGAACAATAGATATTTAACAGAAGAAAATAATGAAAAACAAAGTTTCTAGGAAAACACAGAATCCGTTAGAAATTCTGGGTAAAATCACAATGTCTGATAAAGTTAGCCTCTCCTTCTTAGCCAATTGAAGCAGACGTATAATTGTCATATAATAGTCCATGAGTTTAATTGATGATGGAGACAAAAGAAATACGTGAAAAATGAGCTTGATGGCGTTCAACACCACTTTGAACAATATTTCAGTATTATCGTGGCGGTCAGTTTTACTGGTGAAGGAAACCGGAGGACCCGGAGAAAACCACCGACATGTCACAAGTCACTGAGAAACTTTATCACATAATGTTGTACACCTCGCCCTGATCGAGATTCGAACTCACAACAGCAGTAGTGATAGGCACTGATTGCATAGGTAGTTTTAAATCCAACTACCATACGACCACGGCCAACGACGTCCCCTAAAAGAAAGCAGATTACCTACATCAGAATGGATTTTGGTATAACTACTTCATAATCAGAATGGCAAACAAAAATTGCTGACAACAAGAACTCCTACAAATCGGAAATTACACATGTACACGGTTTACCGGAGTAATAGAACATTGGTACATTTCCGACTTGATTCTAAAATTAAGCAGTGTTGCTTTATTTTTGTAGGGGTTGCTCCCCTTTAGTATTGGTAAAATTGTCCCTTTTCATGCAAAGATCAATGAAAGTAACATATTTCTCCAATAAACTACACAAAAATTAATTGTTGTAGCAACTTACTTTAAAAAATATCATCTACTTTCAATTAAAAAAGAAACTATATTCGATGTTCTTTCTCCTTTTTGTTGTTCTTGAATGAAACGTGTCATTCTATTTTGTCCTCCGTAACGGATACAACTAATATTAAAACCGTTAATAATCTATCGGCATTTTCTGTCCATATATGCAGGGTTAGGGTTATGGTTTTAAAGTAATTTAAACGTCACTTTCAATAATATTTCAGCTATATCGTGGCAGTCAGTTTTGTTGGTGGAGGAAAACAGAGTACCCGGAGAAAACCATCGACATACCGCAAGTTACTGACAAACTTTATCACATAATGATACCGCGGGAAATGCTGGAGCATACTGGGGAAAATTCCTTATATATCAATCAACTTATGATGGAATCATTATCTATGACTTTGGTTACAATTAATCATCACGACTTTTGAGTACCACGTCGGGTGCCACGTGTGAAGCAGACACTGTTAAGTCTATCAGGACATGTGTGTTCCCCACAGTTAAACCTATCAGGACATGTGTGTTCCCCACAGCTAAACCTATCAGGACATGTGTGTTTCCCACAGTTAAACCTATCAGGACATGTGTTCCCCACAGTTAAATCTATCAGGACATGTGTGTTCCCCACAGTTAAACCTATCAGGACATGTGTGTTCCCCACAGTTAAACCTATCAGGACATGTGTGTTCCCCACAGTTAAACCTATCAGGACATGTGTTCCCCACAGTTAAACCTATCAGGACATGTGTGTTCCCCACAGTTAAACCTATCAGGGCATGTGTGTTCCCCACAGTTAAACCTATCAGGACATGTGTGTTCCCCACATAGCCAGAAATCATGGGTACTTTTGCTCATGAATATTCATAAGCCAAATCGCGTCATGTATGACGTCAGCAAATAAACGTTGAACCATATTTGGAAGACGCTGATCAATGAACGCTGATGAAAACTCGTATCTATTTTTTTTTAGTAATATTTCATCAGTTATGATCACATAAATAACTTCATATAATTATTTACGATCGTATCAAAATTAATTGTCATCATATGTTCATTAGGAACTCGATGGTGTGTGTAAAAGATCGAAAATATATGCACCCCCCCCCCCCCCTTCCCCCGCTTTTTCACGATCAATTAAATAAATAAAAATATGTATACTAAATAAAATATATTGTGCATTTTTTTTCAATATCTGCCCCACATAAGTATTAACTATGTCATTGAAATCGCTTAGTATATAGATTTTATATTATTAAATTTTTTGAATGTGCTTACTACAAGTATTCAATGTTTTGTTGATATTGTGTAATAAACATTCATCGAATTCAAATGTATCATTATAAAAAGTTTATTTACCCTCCATGGAGCCTCGACTTAATTATTTTCTATATTTAAACCGGTGTCGGCAATGATTGACTATTTTTCAGCAGATAACAATTCGAGTTTTAATGAAAACACACGTTACCATTCAAGTGGCTCTTACAGAAGCTGACATTTCCCAAAATCTGACCATTTCAATCTTCCTGGGAACCGTGGAAGCAAATTTTATTCAAACAATGTGTGAAAAAAGAGATAGATCTACACCGGAAGTTTCCGTATTTGGCTCAGAAAATAGTGTGCATCCATGGTAAACAATTAAAAAAATGGTCAGAAGTCGACTAAGATTTGAATTCTGCAGTGATATCCATATTAGAATTCACAGAAATATGCCTTAATTTTAAAATAGTGTGGGAACCGCGAATAATTTATACATCTAGCTAAAATTTGCTGTGCTTGTTTCTACCGGTGTAATGTCAAATATTTCACCTCAGAAAAATGCCCGCACCCCCGAACAAAATATTTCTTTAAGAAATCTTTGTAAAAATGTCTGGCTTGAAGAAACCGCCATCTTGGATATGCAAATGAGCAAACTACCCATGATTTCTGGATATGACAGTTAAACCTATCAGGACATGTGTGTTCCCCACAGTTAAACCTATCAGTACATTGTGTTCCCCACAGTTAAACCTATCAGGACATGTGTGTTCCCACAGTTAAACCTATCAAGACATGTGTGTTCCCCACAGTTAAATCTATCAGGACATGTGTGTTCCCCACAGTTAAACCTATCGGGGCATGTGTGTTCCCCCACAGTTAAACCTATCAGGACATGTGTGTTCCCCACAGTTAAACCTATCAGGACATGTGTGTTCGCCACAGTTAAACCTATCAGGACATGTATGTTCCCCACAGTTAAACCTATCAAGACATGTGTATTCCCACAGTTAAACTTATCAGGACATGTGTGTTCCCCACAGATAAACCTATCAGGGCATGTGTGTTCCCCACAGTTAAACAGATCAGTACATTGTGTTCCCCACAGTTAAACCTATCAGGGCATGTGTGTTCCCACAGTTAAACCTATCAAGACATGTGTGTTCCTCACAGTTAAACCTATCAGGACATGTGTGTTCCCCACAGTTAAACCTATCAGGGCATGTGTGTTCTCCACAGTTAAACCTATCAGGACATGTGTGTTCCCCACAGTTAAACCTATCAGGACATGTGTGTTCCCCACAGTTAAACCTATCAGGGTATGTGTTTTCCCCACAGTTAAACCTATCAGGACATGTGTGGTCTCCACAGTTAAACCTATCAGGAGATGTGTGTTCCCCACAGTTAAACCTATCAGGACATGTGTGTTCCCCACAGTTAAACCTATCAGGACATGTGTGTTCCCCACAGTTAAACCTATCAGGACATTGTGTTCCCCACAGTTAAACCTATCAGGACATGTGTGTTCCCCACAGTTAAACCTATCAGGACATTGTGTTCCCCACAGTTAAACCTATCAGTACATTGTGTTCCCCACAGTTAAACCTATCAGGACATGTGTGTTCCCACAGTTAAACCTATCAAGACATGTGTGTTCCCCACAGTTAAATCTATCAGGACATGTGTGTTCCCCACAGTTAAACCTATCAGGGCATGTGTGTTCCCCACAGTTTTTACTGTTCATATTTAGCTCAGTTTTCCGTGTGTCTTCACGTTGGTTATTGTTTTTCTTTGTCTGATTGTTGCGTTCACCACATGTTTACCTTACTTTGTTGTTTATGGGTATTTTTATCACGTTTTGTGTCTGTCTATCTGACCAGAATATGTTTTTATCACGTCTTGTGTCTGTCTATCTGACCAGAATATGTTTTTACCACGTCTTGTGTCAGTCTATCTGACCAGAATATGTTTTTATCACGTCTTGTGTCTGTCTACCTGTACATAATATGTTTTTATCACGTCTTGTGTCCGTTTATCTAACTAGAATATGTTTTTATCACGTCTTGTGTCTGTCTGTCTGACCAGAATATGATATTTTACACCTGATATCTGGTTTTCCTTACATAGATACTGAAAGTTCAAAGATGAGCAAACGATCAAAAAAAAAGACAAAACAACACACAACTTAAACACCTATAGATGTTTTGAAGGAGTGTTAAGGTTCCATAATTATAGAACAAGACATAAAGTCTAAGTGATAATAGGAGTTATTCTATGATGGTGTCGAATCCAGGTGAACTAGGATCTGGTACCCGTTGTGTCCTTGACTGATCAGCGCCACAGAACAAAGCTCGAGGTGACACGGAATATATACCAATGATAACAATTGTTCTAAATGAGAAATGTCACGAACAGATGTACTCGAACAGTTTATGACGACCACTACAACTCTTAAATATGGGCAACACCGAAATCCAGACATCCATAGACATATGAAAATCCACACAGAAGAGATTTTCAAATAAAAGTACGACTCGTCTACAAAAACATTATCGACACAAATGTAAGAGAAAACAACAAAGCTCTATGACAACCTGAAATCTCACAAAAGTCGGTGATAATACCTAGTGTTACAGACACATGCATTCTCACGTAAATAGCACTGGCTAATTCTAAAAACAAGCTAAAAGGAATTAATTACCAGATACAGTAATCCCCTGACAATACTAGTAATTAGAATGTATAATCGTTAGAGAATACCGAATGGGCGATAATACATAACAATACATATATATTACGACAAGGACCGGATATCTTCAATACAAACTTAAGTAAGAAGTGAGGTTGATGAGTTTTTTTTTTACTTCAGAGCCTGATTTATTTTGTTACCCAGAAATAAAACAGCTATATTTCACTATTATCGAGTTCAGGGAGTAAAAGTATGAATGGTCAATGGGTAGCAATGATTTGTACTGCTATTGTTAACCAGCAAGGTGTCACTGAATTCAGTGATAGAATCTTTTCGAGTTGTGAAGTGAAACTAAAACACAAAATGAAAGGCCCCCAGTAGCAACCAGAAGTTCTAGTTAGCAAGAATTGATTGGTTTACAAGAAGGTGACATTTCGTCTGCCACCTTCTGGTGTGGGTGACAATTTGGTTGTCTGTCACCATCTTGTGGGCGTTAACTGGTTCCCTCCGTAATTGACGGTACCAGATATGAAATCATTTGTGTTCTTGACAAAGTGTGAAAACGCGTTGTAATCTTGTTTATCGTGAAATATATTGCTACAATTACCTGACGTCATCAAACGGATATATATTTTTGCTATCCATTTTTTTTTATTATGACAGGCTAACACTTAAATATAGCTAAAAAAAATCAGAAGGGTAACAAATTATTTTGCACAGACAGAATGACAGAAGGGAACATTCAATATAATAAAATAAATAGCATATGTTTGAAAGATATTGTAATCCCTTGAAATACATTGTCAACTAAAGCGAAGCCGGTGTTGACAATGATTTCTCGGGGTTACAATATACTCCGTTACCCTCTCAAATATCGGTATATGTTATTTATATAGCGCAGACATCTAACTTAGTGCGCACGACGACGCTTTCCTTGAATAATCGTCAACAGACCTGTACGTTCAGAACCAAAAGATTGAAAAGTCAAATAATTTAAAAGTCTTTGGGAACAAGAAAACCATAGGGCTGAAACAGAATAGTCAAGAGTTTCTAATGGTTTAGTTGAAGTCATCACTTCGACAGTTTTACGGTCGCCACCATGCCTTTGTTATTTAAATGACCACATATATGTTCATTTTGTCGTAATCACAATTTCATCCTTTAATCATTCATGACTTATCACCTGGTTTTATAACAGGAGTAAAACGATGTGTGCCACTAGTTTAACAGGGACTGCTTACTCTATAGGAGCACCTGAGCTCAACCCGTTTTCAGTACGGTTCGCGTGTTGCCCAAACTTCTGTATAGTGTTATGTCGACCATTGATTGTCTTTTTTTCTATTGACCATTGTATTTCTGTTCTCTTCGCATTACGGCTTTTGACTACCTCCTTTGGTAGCTTCAAAATCTTCCTAGCTATGGTTATCTACTTACATTAGTTTAAATGATAATTACACTATTTAGGGGCCGTCGTGGTCGCATGCATATGGCAGTTGGATTTGCAACTACCTGTGTAATCAGTGCCTATCACTACATGTACTAACATTGTGCGTTAGAATCCCCTCATGGCGAGATGTACTCGATACAACATAATGTGATAAAGTTTGTCAGTGACTTATGACAGGTCGGTGGTTTTCTCCGGGTACTCCGATTTCCCCCAACAATAAAACTGCCTGAAATATTGTTGAAAGTGAGATTAAGCGCCATAAGCCAACCAAAACAACCAAGCAAACAGAAATATATCTTAGCAACACTTACCTATTGTTATTATATAGTCTCTACATAGTTCCATTGCAAGGTGAATCTATCGTATGAATACAAGATATTAGATAAATACACTAGCTTGAAGGAAATAATGTCAACTTATTCCTGTTAGCACTCCTGATATTAAAAAAAAAACGGTTTAGAATTATTCCGACTGACAGGTAAGCTTATGGTTTGATTTCCCATTAATGGATTTTCAGGATAAACTAACAATACTTAATTCGATAATGTTCCATATCGTATATGGTATATGTAATCAAGCGTTCTAGATTTACCCTAATGTAATTTGACGCCTTATTCCAGATCATTTAACATAAGTCATGTTTATCTGTATCTAAGTTCCTGATTATAACGTATGTAATACACCTGTTTAAGAGCCTGCATGACTGTGTAATAATTGTCATTTTATGGTATTTTGATTTCCATCAATTTACTTTTAAATCTCATGGATATATAAATAAAAATACATCCCTTTGTGACGTGTAGAAGAAGGTAAATCCGTCACAGTTTTAAAATGGTTGTGTTTTCAGGACATGAATAAGCTTTAATTGGTTGTGTTCATATATCGATAAAATATTCTTTCAAAGTTTACTAAGTATTGCAAAACATAATCAATATTAAAAGAATATCAAAAACGAATAAAAAGCAGGATTTAACTTTGATATATTAAGAACTTTTATCATATCCTGTTTGGGTCCTTTGGTTTACTTACACAAATATACTTTAACTATGAGCGTACATGATGAAGGTAATAACTATGAGAGTGTCTGATGAAGGTAATAACTATGAGAGTGTCTGATGAAGGTAATAACTATGAGAGTGTCTGATGAAGGTAATAACTATGAGAGTGTCTGATGAAGGTAATGACTATCAGAGTGTCTGATGAAGGTAATAACTATAAGAGTGTCTGATGAAGGTAATAACTATAAGAGTGTCTGATGAAGGTAATAACTATAAGAGTGTCTGATGAAGGTAATACCTATGAGAGTGTCTGATGAAGGTAATAACCATGAGAGTGTCTGATGAAGGTAATAACTATGAGAGTGTCTGATGAAGGTAATAACTATGAGAGTGTCTGATGAAGGTAATAACTATGAGAGTGTCTGATGAAGGTAATAACTATGAGAGTGTCTGATGAAGATAATAACTATGAAAGTGTCTGATGAAGATAATAACTATGAGAGTGTCTGATGAAGGTAACAACTATGAGAGTGTCTTATGAAGGTAATAACTATGAGAGTGTCTGATGAAGGTAATAACTATGAGAGTGTCTGATGAAGGTAATAACTATGAGAGTGTCTGATGAAGGTAATGACTATCAGAGTGTCTGATGAAGGTAATAACTATAAGAGTGTCTGATGAAGGTAATAACTATAAGAGTGTCTGATGAAGGTAATAACTATAAGAGTGTCTGATGAAGGTAATACCTATGAGAGTGTCTGATGAAGGTAATAACCATGAGAGTGTCTGATGAAGGTAATAACTATGAGAGTGTCTGATGAAGGTAATAACTATGAGAGTGTCTGATGAAGGTAATAACTATGAGAGTGTCTGATGAAGGTAATAACTATGAGAGTGTCTGATGAAGATAATAACTATGAAAGTGTCTGATGAAGATAATAACTATGAGAGTGTCTGATGAAGGTAACAACTATGAGAGTGTCTTATGAAGGTAATAACTATGAGATTGTCTGATGCAGGTAATAACCATGAGAGTGTCTGATGAAGGTAATAACTATGAGAGTGTCTGATGCAGGTAATAACTATGAGAGTGTCTGCTGAAAGTAATAACTATGAGCGTACATAATGAATGTAATAACTATGAGAGTTACTCATGAAGGTAATAACTATGAGAGTGTCTGATGAAGGTAATAACTATGAGAGTGTCTGATGAAGGTAATAACTATGAGAGTGTCTGATGAAGGTAATAACTATGAGCGTACCTGATGAAGGTAATAATTATGAGAGTGTCTGATGCAGGTAATAACTATGAGAGTGTCTGCTGAAAGTAATAACTATGAGCGTACATAATGAATGTAATAACTATGAGAGTGTCTGATGAAGGTAATAACTATGAGAGTGTCTGATGAAGGTAATAACTATGAGCGTACCTGATGAAGGTAATAACTATGAGAGTCTCTGATGAAGGTAATAACTATGAGAGTGTCTGATGAAGGTAATAACTATCAGAGTGTCTGAAGAAGGTAATAACTATGAAAGTGTCTGATGCAGGTAATAACTATGAGAGTGTCTGATGAAGGTAATAACTATGAGCGTACATAATGAATGTAATAACTATGAGAGTTACTGATGAAGGTAATAACTATGAGAGTGGCTGATGAAGGTAATAACTATGAGAGTGTCTGATAAAGGTAATAACTATGAGAGTGTCTGATGCAGGTAATAACTATGAGAGTGTCTGATGAAAGTAATAACTATGAGAGTGTCTGATGAAGGTAATAACTATGAGAGTTTCTGATGAAGGTAATAATTATGAGAGTGTCTGATGAAGGTAATAACTACGAGAGTGTCTGATGAAGGTAATAACTATGAGAGTGTCTGATGAAGGTAATAACTACGAGAGTGTCTGATGAAGGTAGTAACTATGAAAGTGTTTGATGAAGGTAATAACTATGAGAGTCTCTGATGAAGGTAATAACTACGAGAGTGTCTGATGAAGGTAGTAACTATGAAAGTGTTTGATGAAGGTAATAACTATGAGAGTGTCTGATGAAGGTAATAATTATGAGAGTGTGATGAAGGTGATGACTACGAGAGTGGCTGATGAAGGTAATAACTATGAAAGTGTTTGATGAAGGTAATAACTATGAGAGTGTCTGATGAAGGTAATAACTATAAGAGTGTATGATGAATTTAATAACTAAGAGAGTGTCTGATGAAGGTAATAACTATGAGAGTGTCTGATGAAGGTAATAACTATGAGAGTGTCTGATGCAGGTAATAACTATGAGAGTGTCTGATGAAGGTAATAACTATGAGAGTGTCTGATGAAGGTAATAACTATGAAAGTGTCTGATGAAGATAATAACTATAAGAGTGTCTTATGAAGGTAATAACTATGAGAGTGTCTGATGAAGGTAATAACTATGAGAGTGTCTGATGAAGGTAATAACTATGAAAGTGTCTGATGCAGGTAATAACTATGAGAGTGTCTGATGAAGGTAATAACTATGAGCGTACATAATGAATGTAATAACTATGAGAGTTACTGATGAAGGTAATAACTATGAGAGTGTCTAATGAAGGTAATAACTATGAGAGTGTCTGATGAAGGTAATAACTATGAGAGTGGCTGATGAAGGTAATAACTATGAGAGTGTCTGATAAAGGTAATAACTATGAGAGTGTCTGATGCAGGTAATAACTATGAGAGTGTCTGATGAAAGTAATAACTATGAGAGTGTCTGATGAAGGTAATAACTATGAGAGTTTCTGATGAAGGTAATAATTATGAGAGTGTCTGATGAAGGTAATAACTACGAGAGTGTCTGATGAAGGTAATAACTATGAGAGTGTCTGATGAAGGTAATAACTACGAGAGTGTCTGATGAAGGTAGTAACTATGAAAGTGTTTGATAAAGGTAATAACTATGAGAGTGTCTGATGAAGGTAATAACTACGAGAGTGTCTGATGAAGGTAGTAACTATGAAAGTGTTTGATGAAGGTAATAACTATGAGAGTGTCTGATGAAGGTAATAATTATGAGAGTGTGATGAAGGTGATGACTACGAGAGTGGCTGATGAAGGTAATAACTATGAAAGTGTTTGATGAAGGTAATAACTATGAGAGTGTCTGATGAAGGTAATAACTATAAGAGTGTATGATGAATTTAATAACTAAGAGAGTGTCTGATGAAGGTAATAACTATAAGAGTGTCTGATGAAGGTAATAACTATAAGAGTGTCTGATGAAGGTAATAACTATAAGAGTGTCTGATGAAGGTAATACCTATGAGAGTGTCTGATGAAGGTAATAACCATGAGAGTGTCTGATGAAGGTAATAACTATGAGAGTGTCTGATGAAGGTAATAACTATGAGAGTGTCTGATGAAGGTAATAACTATGAGAGTGTCTGATGAAGGTAATAACTATGAGAGTGTCTGATGAAGATAATAACTATGAAAGTGTCTGATGAAGATAATAACTATGAGAGTGTCTGATGAAGGTAACAACTATGAGAGTGTCTTATGAAGGTAATAACTATGAGATTGTCTGATGCAGGTAATAACCATGAGAGTGTCTGATGAAGGTAATAACTATGAGAGTGTCTGATGCAGGTAATAACTATGAGAGTGTCTGCTGAAAGTAATAACTATGAGCGTGCATAATGAATGTAATAACTATGAGAGTTACTCATGAAGGTAATAACTATGAGAGTGTCTGATGAAGGTAATAACTATGAGAGTGTCTGATGAAGGTAATAACTATGAGAGTGTCTGATGAAGGTAATAACTATGAGCGTACCTGATGAAGGTAATAATTATGAAAGTGTCTGATGCAGGTAATAACTATGAGAGTGTCTGCTGAAAGTAATAACTATGAGCGTACATAATGAATGTAATAACTATGAGAGTCTCTGATGAAGGTAATAACTATGAGAGTGTCTGATGAAGGTAATAACTATGAGCGTACCTGATGAAGGTAATAACTATGAGAGTCTCTGATGAAGGTAATAACTATGAGAGTGTCTGATGAAGGTAATAACTATCAGAGTGTCTGAAGAAGGTAATAACTATGAAAGTGTCTGATGCAGGTAATAACTATGAGAGTGTCTGATGAAGGTAATAACTATGAGCGTACATAATGAATGTAATAACTATGAGAGTTACTGATGAAGGTAATAACTATGAGAGTGTCTAATGAAGGTAATAACTATGAGAGTGTCTGATGAAGGTAATAACTATGAGAGTGGCTGATGAAGGTAATAACTATGAGAGTGTCTGATAAAGGTAATAACTATGAGAGTGTCTGATGCAGGTAATAACTATGAGAGTGTCTGATGAAAGTAATAACTATGAGAGTGTCTGATGAAGGTAATAACTATGAGAGTTTCTGATGAAGGTAATAATTATGAGAGTGTCTGATGAAGGTAATAACTACGAGAGTGTCTGATGAAGGTAATAACTATGAGAGTGTCTGATGAAGGTAATAACTACGAGAGTGTCTGATGAAGGTAGTAACTATGAAAGTGTTTGATGAAGGTAATAACTATGAGAGTCTCTGATGAAGGTAATAACTACGAGAGTGTCTGATGAAGGTAGTAACTATGAAAGTGTTTGATGAAGGTAATAACTATGAGAGTGTCTGATGAAGGTAATAATTATGAGAGTGTGATGAAGGTGATGACTACGAGAGTGGCTGATGAAGGTAATAACTATGAAAGTGTTTGATGAAGGTAATAACTATGAGAGTGTCTGATGAAGGTAATAACTATAAGAGTGTATGATGAATTTAATAACTAAGAGAGTGTCTGATGAAGGTAATAACTATGAGAGTGTCTGATGAAGGTAATAACTATGAGAGTGTCTGATGCAGGTAATAACTATGAGAGTGTCTGATGAAGGTAATAACTATGAGAGTGTCTGATGAAGGTAATAACTATGACAGTGTCTGATGAAGATAATAACTATAAGAGTGTCTTATGAAGGTAATAACTATGAGAGTGTCTGATGAAGGTAATAACTATGAGAGTGTCTGATGAAGGTAATAACTATGAAAGTGTCTGATGCAGGTAATAACTATGAGAGTGTCTGATGAAGGTAATAACTATGAGCGTACATAATGAATGTAATAACTATGAGAGTTACTGATGAAGGTAATAACTATGAGAGTGTCTAATGAAGGTAATAACTATGAGAGTGTCTGATGAAGGTAATAACTATGAGAGTGGCTGATGAAGGTAATAACTATGAGAGTGTCTGATAAAGGTAATAACTATGAGAGTGTCTGATGCAGGTAATAACTATGAGAGTGTCTGATGAAAGTAATAACTATGAGAGTGTCTGATGAAGGTAATAACTATGAGAGTTTCTGATGAAGGTAATAATTATGAGAGTGTCTGATGAAGGTAATAACTACGAGAGTGTCTGATGAAGGTAATAACTATGAGAGTGTCTGATGAAGGTAATAATTACGAGAGTGTCTGATGAAGGTAGTAACTATGAAAGTGTTTGATAAAGGTAATAACTATGAGAGTGTCTGATGAAGGTAATAACTACGAGAGTGTCTGATGAAGGTAGTAACTATGAAAGTGTTTGATGAAGGTAATAACTATGAGAGTGTCTGATGAAGGTAATAATTATGAGAGTGTGATGAAGGTGATGACTACGAGAGTGGCTGATGAATGTAATAACTATGAAAGTGTTTGATGAAGGTAATAACTATGAGAGTGTCTGATGAAGGTAATAACTATAAGAGTGTATGATGAATTTAATAACTAAGAGAGTGTCTGATGAAGGTAATAACTATGAGAGTGTCTGATGAAGGTAATAACTATGAGAGTGTCTGATGCAGGTAATAACTATGAGAGTGTCTGATGAAGGTAATAACTATGAGAGTGTCTGATGAAGGTAATAACTATGAAAGTGTCTGATGAAGATAATAACTATAAGAGTGTCTTATGAATGTAATAACTATGAGAGTGTCTGATGAAGGTAATAACTATGAGAGTGTCTGATGAAGGTAATAACTATGAAAGTGTCTGATGCAGGTAATAACTATGAGAGTGTCTGATGAAGGTAATAACTATGAGCGTACATAATGAATGTAATAACTATGAGAGTTACTGATGAAGGTAATAACTATGAGAGTGTCTAATGAAGGTAATAACTATGAGAGTGTCTGATGAAAGGTAATAACTATGAGAGTGGCTGATGAAGGTAATAACTATGAGAGTGTCTGATAAAGGTAATAACTATGAGAGTGTCTGATGCAGGTAATAACTATGAGCGTGTCTGATGAAAGTAATAACTATGAGAGTGTCTGATGAAGGTAATAACTATGAGAGTTTCTGATGAAGGTAATAATTATGAGAGTGTCTGATGAAGGTAATAACTACGAGAGTCTCTGATGAAGGTAATAACTATGAGAGTGTCTGATGAAGGTAATATCTACGAGAGTGTCTGATGAAGATAGTAACTATGAAAGTGTTTGATGAAGGTAATAACTATGAGAGTGTCTGATGAAGGTAATAATTATGAGAGTGTGATGAAGGTGATAACTACGAGAGTGGCTGATGAAGGTAATAACTATGAAAGTGTTTGATGAAGGTAATAACTATGAGAGTGTCTGATGAAGGTAATAACTATAAGAGTGTATGATGAATTTAATAACTAAGAGAGTGTCTGATGAAGGTAATAACTATGAGAGTGTCTGATGAAGGTAATAACTATGAGAGTGTCTGATGCAGGTAATAACTATGAGAGTGTCTGATGAAGGTAATAACTATGAGAGTGTCTGATGAAGGTAATAACTATGAAAGTGTCTGATGAAGATAATAACTATAAGAGTGTCTTATGAAGGTAATAACTATGAGAGTGTCTGATGAAGGTAATAACTATGAGAGTGTCTGATGAAGGTAATTACTATGAGAGTGTCTGATGAAGGTAATAATTATGAGAGTGTCTGATGAAGGTAATAACTATGAGAGTGTCTGATGCGGGTAATAACTATAAGAGTGTCTGATGAAGGTAATAACTATGAGAGTGTCTGATGAAGGTAATAACTATGAAAGTGTCTGATGAAGGTAATAACTATGAGAGTGTCTGATGAAGGTAATAACTATGAGAGTGTCTGATGAAGGTAATAACTATGAGAGTGTCTGATGCAGGTAATAACTATGAGCGTACCTGATGAAGGTAATAACTATAAGAGTTTCTGATGAAGGTAATAACTATGAGAGTGTCTGATGAAGGTAATAACTATGAGAGTGCCTGATGCAAGTAATAACTAAGAGTGTCTGATGAAGGTAATAACTATGATAGTGTCTGATGCAGGTAATAACTATGAGAGTCTCTGATAAAGGTAATAACTATGAGCGTACATAATGAATGTAATAACTATGAGAGTGTCTGATGAAGGTAATAACTATGAAAGTTTCTGATGAAGGTAATAACTATGAGAGTGTCTGATGCGGGTAATAACTATAAGAGTGTCTTATGAAGGTAATAACTATCAGAGTGTCTGATGAAGGTATTAACTATATGAAAGTGTTTGATAAAGGTAATAACTATATGAAAGTGTCTGATGAAGGTAATAACTATGAGAGTGTCTGATGAAGGTAATAACTATAAGAGTGTCTGCTGAAGGTAATAACTATGAGAATGTCTGATGCAGGTAATAACTAAGAATGTCTGATGAAGGTAATAACTATGAGAGTGTCTGATGCATGGAATAACTATGAGAGTGTCTGATAAAGGTAATAACTATGAGCGTACATAATGAATGTAATAACTATGAGAGTGTCTGATGAAGGTAATAACTATGAAAGTTTCTGATGAAGGTAATAACTATGAGAGTGTCTGATGAAGGTAATAACTATGAGAGTGTCTGATAAAGGTAATAACTATGAGAGTGTCTGATGCAGGTAATAACTATGAGAGTGTCTGATGAAAGTAATAACTATGAGAGTGTCTGATGAAGGTAATAACTATGAGAGTTTCTGATGAAGGTAATAATTATGAGAGTGTCTGATGAAGGTAATAACTACGAGAGTGTCTGATGAAGGTAATAACTATGAGAGTATCTGATGAAGGTAATAACTACGAGAGTGTCTGATGAAGGTAATAATTATGAGAGTGTGATGAAGGTGATAACTACGAGAGTGGCTGATGAAGGTAATAACTATGAAAGTGTTTGATGAAGGTAATAACTATGAGAGTGTCTGATGAAGGTAATAACTATAAGAGTGTATGATGAATTTAATAACTAAGAGAGTGTCTGATGAAGGTAATAACTATGAGAGTGTCTGATGAAGGTAATAACTATGAGAGTGTCTGATGCAGGTAATAACTATGAGAGTGTCTGATGAAGGTAATAACTATGAAAGTGTCTGATGAAGATAATAACTATAAGAGTGTCTTATGAAGGTAATAACTATGAGAGTGTCTGATGAAGGTAATAACTATGAGAGTGTCTGATGAAGGTAATTACTATGAGAGTGTCTGATGAAGGTAATAATTATGAGAGTGTCTGATGAAGGTAATAACTATGAGAGTGTCTGATGCGGGTAATAACTATAAGAGTGTCTGATGAAGGTAATAACTATGAGAGTGTCTGATGAAGGTAATAACTATGAAAGTGTCTGATGAAGGTAATAACTATGAGAGTGTCTGATGAAGGTAATAACTATGAGAGTGTCTGATGAAGGTAATAACTATGAGAGTGTCTGATGCAGGTAATAACTATGAGCGTACCTGATGAAGGTAATAACTATAAGAGTTTCTGATGAAGGTAATAACTATGAGAGTGTCTGATGAAGGTAATAACTATGAGAGTGCCTGATGCAAGTAATAACTAAGAGTGTCTGATGAAGGTAATAACTATGATAGTGTCTGATGCAGGTAATAACTATGAGAGTCTCTGATAAAGGTAATAACTATGAGCGTACATAATGAATGTAATAACTATGAGAGTGTCTGATGAAGGTAATAACTATGAAAGTTTCTGATGAAGGTAATAACTATGAGAGTGTCTGATGCGGGTAATAACTATAAGAGTGTCTTATGAAGGTAATAACTATCAGAGTGTCTGATGAAGGTATTAACTATATGAAAGTGTTTGATAAAGGTAATAACTATATGAAAGTGTCTGATGAAGGTAATAACTATGAGAGTGTCTGATGAAGGTAATAACTATAAGAGTGTCTGCTGAAGGTAATAACTATGAGAGTGTCTGATGCAGGTAATAACTAAGAATGTCTGATGAAGGTAATAACTATGAGAGTGTCTGATGCATGGAATAACTATGAGAGTGTCTGATAAAGGTAATAACTATGAGCGTACATAATGAATGTAATAACTATGAGAGTGTCTGATGAAGGTAATAACTATGAAAGTTTCTGATGAAGGTAATAACTATGAGAGTGTCTGATGAAGATAATAACTATGAGAGTGTCTGATAAAGGTAATAACTATGAGAGTGTCTGATGCAGGTAATAACTATGAGAGTGTCTGATGAAAGTAATAACTATGAGAGTGTCTGATGAAGGTAATAACTATGAGAGTTTCTGATGAAGGTAATAATTATGAGAGTGTCTGATGAAGGTAATAACTACGAGAGTGTCTGATGAAGGTAATAACTATGAGAGTATCTGATGAAGGTAATAACTACGAGAGTGTCTGATGAAGGTAATAATTATGAGAGTGTGATGAAGGTGATAACTACGAGAGTGGCTGATGAAGGTAATAACTATGAAAGTGTTTGATGAAGGTAATAACTATGAGAGTGTCTGATGAAGGTAATAACTATAAGAGTGTATGATGAATTTAATAACTAAGAGAGTGTCTGATGAAGGTAATAACTATGAGAGTGTCTGATGAAGGTAATAACTATGAGAGTGTCTGATGCAGGTAATAACTATGAGAGTGTCTGATGAAGGTAATAACTATGAAAGTGTCTGATGAAGATAATAACTATAAGAGTGTCTTATGAAGGTAATAACTATGAGAGTGTCTGATGAAGGTAATAACTATGAGAGTGTCTGATGAAGGTAATTACTATGAGAGTGTCTGATGAAGGTAATAATTATGAGAGTGTCTGATGAAGGTAATAACTATGAGAGTGTCTGATGCGGGTAATAACTATAAGAGTGTCTGATGAAGGTAATAACTATGAGAGTGTCTGATGAAGGTAATAACTATGAAAGTGTCTGATGAAGGTAATAACTATGAGAGTGTCTGATGAAGGTAATAACTATGAGAGTGTCTGATGAAGGTAATAACTATGAGAGTGTCTGATGCAGGTAATAACTATGAGCGTACCTGATGAAGGTAATAACTATAAGAGTTTCTGATGAAGGTAATAACTATGAGAGTGTCTGATGAAGGTAATAACTATGAGAGTGCCTGATGCAAGTAATAACTAAGAGTGTCTGATGAAGGTAATAACTATGATAGTGTCTGATGCAGGTAATAACTATGAGAGTCTCTGATAAAGGTAATAACTATGAGCGTACATAATGAATGTAATAACTATGAGAGTGTCTGATGAAGGTAATAACTATGAAAGTTTCTGATGAAGGTAATAACTATGAGAGTGTCTGATGCGGGTAATAACTATAAGAGTGTCTTATGAAGGTAATAACTATCAGAGTGTCTGATGAAGGTATTAACTATATGAAAGTGTTTGATAAAGGTAATAACTATATGAAAGTGTCTGATGAAGGTAATAACTATGAGAGTGTCTGATGAAGGTAATAACTATAAGAGTGTCTGCTGAAGGTAATAACTATGAGAGTGTCTGATGCAGGTAATAACTAAGAATGTCTGATGAAGGTAATAACTATGAGAGTGTCTGATGCATGGAATAACTATGAGAGTGTCTGATAAAGGTAATAACTATGAGCGTACATAATGAATGTAATAACTATGAGAGTGTCTGATGAAGGTAATAACTATGAAAGTTTCTGATGAAGGTAATAACTATGAGAGTGTCTGATGAAGATAATAACTATGAGAGTGTCTGATAAAGGTAATAACTATGAGAGTGTCTGATGCAGGTAATAACTATGAGAGTGTCTGATGAAAGTAATAACTATGAGAGTGTCTGATGAAGGTAATAACTATGAGAGTTTCTGATGAAGGTAATAATTATGAGAGTGTCTGATGAAGGTAATAACTACGAGAGTGTCTGATGAAGGTAATAACTATGAGAGTATCTGATGAAGGTAATAACTACGAGAGTGTCTGATGAAGGTAGTAACTATGAAAGTGTTTGATGAAGGTAATAACTATGAGAGTGTCTGATGAAGGTAATAATTATGAGAGTGTTTGATGAAGGTAATAACTATGAGAGTGTCTAATGAAGGTAATAACTATATGAAAGTGTCTGATGAAGATAATAACTATGAGAGTGTCTGATGAAGGTAATAACTATCAGAGTGTATGATGAAGGTAATAACTATGAGAGTGTCTGATGAAGGTAATAACTATGAGAGTGTCTGATGAAGATAATAACTATGAGAGTGTCTGATGCAGGTAATAACTATGAGAGTGTCTGATGAAGGTAATAACTATGAGAGTGTCTGATGAAGGTAATAACTATGAGAGTTTCTGATGAAGGTAATAATTATGAGAGTGTCTGATGAAGGTAATAACTACGAGAGTGTCTGATGAAGGTAATAACTATGAGAGTATCTGATGAAGGTAATAACTACGAGAGTGTCTGATGAAGGTAATAACTATAAGAGTGTCTGATGAAGGTAATAACTATGAGAGTGTCTGATGAAGGTAATAACTATGAGAGTGTCTGATGCAGGTAATAACTAAGAATGTCTGATGAAGATAATAACTATGAGAGTGCCTGATGCATGGAATAACTATGAGAGTGTCTGATAAAGGTAATAACTATGAGCGTACATAATGAATGTAATAACTATGAGAGTGTCTGATGAAGGTAATAACTATGAGAGTGTCTGATAAAGGTAATAACTATGAGAGTGTCTGATGCAGGTAATAACTATGAGAGTGTCTGATGAAAGTAATAACTATGAGAGTGTCTGATGAAGGTAATAAATATGAGAGTTTCTGATGAAGGTAATAATTATGAGAGTGTCTGATGAAGGTAATAACTACGAGAGTGTCTGATGAAGGTAATAACTATGAGAGTATCTGATGAAGGTAATAACAACGAGAGTGTCTGATGAAGGTAGTAACTATGAAAGTGTTTGATGAAGGTAATAACTATGAGAGTGTCTGATGAAGGTAATAATTATGAGAGTGTTTGATGAAGGTAATAACTATGAGATTGTCTAATGAAGGTAATAACTATATGAAAGTGTCTGATGAAGATAATAACTATGAGAGTGTCTGATGAATGTAATAACTATCAGAGTGTATGATGAAGGTAATAACTATGAGAGTGTCTGATGAAAGTAATAACTAAGAGAGTGTCTGATGAAGGTAATAACTATGAGAGTGTCTGATGAAGATAATAACTATGAGAGTGTCTGATGCAGGTAATAACTATGAGAGTGTCTGATGAAGGTAATAACTATGAGAGTGTCTGATGAAGGTAATAACTATGAAAGTGTCTGATGAAGATAATAACAATAAGAGTGTCTGATGAAGGTAATAACTATGAGAGTGTCTGATGAAGGTAATAACTATGAGAGTGTCTGATGAAGGTAATTACTATGAGAGTGTCTGATGAAGGTAATAATTATGAGAGTGTCTGATGAAAGTAATAACTATGAAAGTGTCTGATGAAGGTAATAACTATGAGAGTGTCTGATGAAGGTAATAACTATGAGAGTGTCTGATGAAGGTAATAACTATGAGAGTGTCTGATGCAGGTAATAACTATGAGCGTACCTGATGAAGGTAATAACTATAAGAGTTTCTGATGAAGGTAATAACTATGAGCGTACATAATGAATGTAATAACTATGAGAGTGTCTGATGAAGGTAATAACTATGAAAGTTTCTGATGAAGGTAATAACTATGAGAGTGTCTGATGCGGGTAATAACTATAAGAGTGTCTGATGAAGGTAATAATTATGAGAGTGTCTGATGAAGGTAATAACTATGAGAGTGTCTGATGCTTGTAATAACTATAAGAGTGTCTGATGAAGGTAATAACTATGAGAGTGTCTGATGAAAGTAATAACTATGAAAGTGTCTGATGAAGGTAATAACTATGAGAGTGTCTGATGAAGGTAATAACTATGAGAGTGTCTGATGAAGGTAATAACTATGAGAGTGTCTGATGCAGGTAATAACTATGAGCGTACCTGATGAAGGTAATAACTATAAGAGTTTCTGATGAAGGTAATAACTATGAGCGTACATAATGAATGTAATAACTATGAGAGTGTCTGATGAAGGTAATAACTATGAAAGTTTCTGATGAAGGTAATAACTATGAGAGTGTCTGATGCGGGTAATAACTATAAGAGTGTCTGATGAAGGTAATAACTATCAGAGTGTCTGATGAAGGTATTAACTATATGAAAGTGTTTGATAAAGGTAATAACTATATGAAAGTGTCTGATGAAGGTAATAACTATGAGAGTGTCTGATGAAGGTAATAACTATAAGAGTGTCTGATGAAGGTAATAACTATGAGAGTGTCTGATGCAGGTAATAACTAAGAATGTCTGATGAAGGTAATAACTATGAGAGTGTCTGATGCATGGAATAACTATGAGAGTGTCTGATAAAGGTAATAACTATGAGCGTACATAATGAATGTAATAACTATGAGAGTGTCTGATGAAGGTAATAACTATGAGAGTGTCTGATAAAGGTAATAACTATGAGAGTGTCTGATGCAGGTAATAACTATGAGAGTGTCTGATGAAAGTAATAACTATGAGAGTGTCTGATGAAGGTAATAACTATGAGAGTTTCTGATGAAGGTAATAATTATGAGAGTGTCTGATGAAGGTAATAACTACGAGAGTGTCTGATGAAGGTAATAACTATGAGAGTATCTGATGAAGGTAATAACTACGAGAGTGTCTGATGAAGGTAGTAACTATGAAAGTGTTTGATGAAGGTAATAACTATGAGAGTGTCTGATGAAGGTAATAATTATGAGAGTGTTTGATGAAGGTAATAACTATGAGAGTGTCTAATGAATGTAATAACTATATGAAAGTGTCTGATGAAGATAATAACTATGAGAGTGTCTGATGAAGGTAATAACTATCAGAGTGTATGATGAAGGTAATAACTATGAGAGTGTCTGATGAAGGTAATAACTAAGAGAGTGTCTGATGAAGGTAATAACTATGAGAGTGTCTGATGAAGATAATAACTATGAGAGTGTCTGATGCAGGTAATAACTATGAGAGTGTCTGATGAAGGTAATAACTATGAGAGTGTCTGATGAAGGTAATAACTATGAAAGTGTCTGATGAAGATAATAACTATAAGAGTGTCTGATGAAGGTAATAACTATGAGAGTGTCTGATGAAGGTAATAACTATGAGAGTGTCTGATGAAGGTAATTACTATGAGAGTGTCTGATGAAGGTAATAACTATGAAAGTGTCTGATGAAGGTAATAACTATGAGAGTGTCTGATGAAGGTAATAACTATGAGAGTGTCTGATGAAGGTAATAACTATGAGAGTGTCTGATGCAGGTAATAACTATGAGCGTACCTGATGAAGGTAATAACTATAACAGTTTCTGATGAAGGTAATAACTATGAGAGTGTCTGATGCAGGTAATAACTAAGAGTGTCTGATGAAGGTAATAACTATGAGAGTGCCTGATGCAGGTAATAACTATGAGAGTGTCTGATTAAGGTAATAACTATGAGCGTACATAATGAATGTAATAACTATGAGAGTGTCTGATGAAGGTAATAACTATGAGAGTGTCTGATGCGGGTAATAACTATAAGAGTGTCTGATGAAAGTAATAACTATGAGAGTGTCTGATGAAGGTATTAACTATATGAAAGTGTTTGATGAAGGTAATAACTATATGAAAGTGTCTGATCAAGGTAATAACTATGAGAGTGTCTGATGAAGGTAATAACTATAAGAGTGTCTGATGAAGGTAATAACTATGAGAGTGTCTGATGAAGGTAATAACTATGAGAGTGTCTGATGCAGGTAATAACTAAGAGTGTCTGATGAAGGTAATAACTATGAGAGTGTCTGATAAAGGTAACAACTATGAGCGTACATAATGAATGTAATAACTATGAGAGTGTCTGATGAAAGTAATAACTATGAAAGTTTCTGATGAAGGTAATAATTATGAGAGTGTGATGAAGGTGATAACTACGAGAGTGGCTGATGAAGGTAATAACTATGAAAGTGTTTGATGAAGGTAATAACTATGAGAGTGTCTGATGAAGGTAAAAACTATAAGAGTGTATGATGAATGTAATAACTAAGAGAGTGTCTGATGAAGGTAATAACTATGAGAGTGTCTGATGAAGGTAATAACTATGAAAGTGTCTGATGAAGATAATAACTATAAGAGTGTCTTATGAAGGTAATAACTATGAGAGTGTCTGATGAAGGTAATAACTATGAGAGTGTCTGATGAAGGTAATTACTATGAGAGTGTCTGATGAAGGTAATAATTATGAGAGTGTCTGATGAAGGTAATAACTATGAGAGTGTCTGATGCGGGTAATAACTATAAGAGTGTCTGATGAAGGTAATAACTATGAGAGTGTCTGATGAAAGTAATAACTATGAAAGTGTCTGATGAAGGTAATAACTATGAGAGTGTCTGATGAAGGTAATAACTATGAGAGTGTCGGATGAAGGTAATAACTATGAGAGTGTCTGATGCAGGTAATAACTATGAGCGCACCTGATGAAGGTAATAACTATAAGAGTTTCTGATGAAGGTAATAACTATGAGAGTGTCTGATGAAGGTAATAACTATGAGAGTGCCTGATGCAGGTAATAACTAAGAGTGTCTGATGAAGGTAATAACTATGATAGTGTCTGATGCAGGTAATAACTATGAGAGTGTCTGATAAAGGTAATAACTATGAGCGTACATAATGAATGTAATAACTATGAGAGTGTCTGATGAAGGTAATAACTATGAAAGTTTCTGATGAAGGTAATAACTATGAGAGTGTCTGATGCGGGTAATAACTATAAGAGTGTCTGATGAAGGTATTAACTATATGAAAGTGTTTGATAAAGGTAATAACTATATGAAAGTGTCTGATGAAGGTAATAACTATGAGAGTGTCTGATGAAGGTAATAACTATAAGAGTGTCTGATGAAGGTAATAACTATGAGAGTGTCTGATGAAGGTAATAACTATGAGAGTGTCTGATGCAGGTAATAACTAAGAATGTCTGATGAAGGTAATAACTATGAGAGTGTCTGATGCATGGAATAACTATGAGAGTGTCTGATAAAGGTAATAACTATGAGCGTACATAATGAATGTAATAACTATGAGAGTGTCTGATGAAGGTAATAACTATGAAAGTTTCTGATAAAGGTAATAACTATGAGAGTGTCTGATGCAGGTAATAACTATGAGAGTGTCTGATGAAGGTAATAACTATGAGAGTGTCTGATGAATGTAATAACTATGAGAGTGTCTGATGAAGGTAATAACTATGAGAGTGTCTGATAAAGGTAATAACTATGAGAGTGTCTGATGCAGGTAATAACTATGAGAGTGTCTGATGAAAGTAATAACTATGAGAGTGTCTGATGAAGGTAATAAATACGAGAGTTTCTGATGAAGGTAATAATTATGAGAGTGTCTGATGAAGGTAATAACTACGAGTGTCTGATGAAGGTAATAACTATGAGAGTATCTGATGAAGGTAATAACTACGAGAGTGTCTGATGAAGGTAGTAACTATGAAAGTGTTTGATGAAGATAATAACTATGAGAGTGTCTGATGAAGGTAATAATTATGAGAGTGTTTGATGAAGGTAATAACTATGAGAGTGTCTAATGAAGGTAATAACTATATGAAAGTGTCTGATGAAGATAATAACTATGAGAGTGTCTGATGAATGTAATAACTATCAGAGTGTATAATGAAGGTAATAACTATGAGAGTGTCTGATGAAGGTAATAACTAAGTGAGTGTCTGATGAAGGTAATAACTATGAGAGTGTCTGATGAAGATAATAACTATGAGAGTGTCTGATGCAGGTAATAACTATGAGAGTGTCTGATGAAGGTAATAACTATGAGAGTGTCTGATGAAGGTAATAACTATGAAAGTGTCTGATGAAGATAATAACAATAAGAGTGTCTGATGAAGGTAATAACTATGAGAGTGTCTGATGAAGGTAATAACTATGAGAGTGTCTGATGAAGGTAATTACTATGAGAGTGTCTGATGAAGGTAATAATTATGAGAGTGTCTGATGAAGGTAATAACTATGAGAGTGTCTGATGCTTGTAATAACTATAAGAGTGTCTGATGAAGGTAATAACTATGAGAGTGTCTGATGAAGGTAATAACTATGAAAGTGTCTGATGAAGGTAATAACTATGAGAGTGTCTGATGAAGGTAATAACTATGAGAGTGTCTGATGAAGGTAATAACTATGAGAGTGTCTGATGCAGGTAATAACTATGAGCGTACCTGATGAAGGTAATAACTATCAGAGTTTCTGATGAAGGTAATAACTATGAGAGTGTCTGATGAAGGTAATAACTATGAGAGTGTCTGATGCAGGTAATAACTAAGAGTGTCTGATGAAGGTAATAACTATGAGAGTGTCTGATGCAGGTAATAACTATGAGAGTGTCTGATAAAGGTAATAACTATGAGCGTACATAATGAATGTAATAACTATGAGAGTGTCTGATGAAGGTAATAACTATGAGAGTGTCTGATGCGGGTAATAACTATAAGAGTGTCTGATGAAAGTAATAACTATGAGAGTGTCTGATGAAGGTATTAACTATATGAAAGTGTTTGATGAAGGTAATAACTATATGAAAGTGTCTGATCAAGGTAATAACTATGAGAGTGTCTGATGAAGGTAATAACTATAAGAGTGTCTGATGAAGGTAATAACTATGAGAGTGTCTGATGAAGGTAATAACTATGAGAGTGTCTGATGCAGGTAATAACTAAGAGTGTCTGATGAAGGTAATAACTATGAGAGTGTCTGATAAAGGTAACAACTATGAGCGTACATAATGAATGTAATAACTATGAGAGTGTCTGATGAAAGTAATAACTATGAAAGTTTCTGATGAAGGTAATAATTATGAGAGTGTGATGAAGGTGATAACTACGAGAGTGGCTGATGAAGGTAATAACTATGAAAGTGTTTGATGAAGGTAATAACTATGAGAGTGTCTGATGAAGGTAAAAACTATAAGAGTGTATGATAAATGTAATAACTAAGAGAGTGTCTGATGAAGGTAATAACTATGAGAGTGTCGGATGAAGGTAATAACTATGAGAGTGTCTGATGCAGGTAATAACTATGAGAGTGTCTGATGAAGGTAATAACTATGAGAGTGTCTGATGAAGGTAATAACTATGAAAGTGTCTGATGAAGATAATAACTATAAGAGTGTCTTATGAAGGTAATAACTATGAGAGTGTCTGATGAAGGTAATAACTATGAGAGTGTCTGATGAAGGTAATTACTATGAGAGTGTCTGATGAAGGTAATAATTATAAGAGTGTCTGATGAAGGTAATAACTATGAGAGTGTCTGATGCGGGTAATAACTATAAGAGTGTCTGATGAAGGTAATAACTATGAGAGTGTCTGATGAAAGTAATAACTATGAAAGTGTCTGATGAAGGTAATAACTATGAGAGTGTCTGATGAAGGTAATAACTATGAGAGTGTCGGATGAAGGTAATAACTATGAGAGTGTCTGATGCAGGTAATACCTATCAGCGCACCTGATGAAGGTAATAACTATAAGAGTTTCTGATGAAGGTAATAACTATGAGAGTGTCTGATGAAGGTAATAACTATGAGAGTGCCTGATGCAGGTAATAACTAAGAGTGTCTGATGAAGGTAATAACTATGATAGTGTCTGATGCAGGTAATAACTATGAGAGTGTCTGATAAAGGTAATAACTATGAGCGTACATAATGAATGTAATAACTATGAGAGTGTCTGATGACGGTAATAACTATGAAAGTTTCTGATGAAGGTAATAACTATGAGAGTGTCTGATGCGGGTAATAACTATAAGAGTGTCTGATGAAGGTATTAACTATATGAAAGTGTCTGATGAAGGTAATAACTATGAGAGTGTCTGATGAAGGTAATAACTATAAGAGTGTCTGATGAAGGTAATAACTATGAGAGTGTCTGATGAAGGTAATAACTATGAGAGTGTCTGATGCAGGTAATAACTAAGAATGTCTGATGAAGATAATAACTATGAGAGTGCCTGATGCATGGAATAACTATGAGAGTGTCTGATAAAGGTAATAACTATGAGCGTACATAATGAATGTAATAACTATGAGAGTGTCTGATAAAGGTAATAACTATGAGAGTGTCTGATGCAGGTAATAACTATGAGAGTGTCTGATGAAAGTAATAACTATGAGAGTGTCTGATGAAGGTAATAAATATGAGAGTTTCTGATGAAGGTAATAATTATGAGAGTGTCTGATGAAGGTAATAACTACGAGAGTGTCTGATGAAGGTAATAACTATGAGAGTATCTGATGAAGGTAATAACAACGAGAGTGTCTGATGAAGGTAGTAACTATGAAAGTGTTTGATGAAGGTAATAACTATGAGAGTGTCTGATGAAGGTAATAATTATGAGAGTGTTTGATGAAGGTAATAACTATGAGATTGTCTAATGAAGGTAATAACTATATGAAAGTGTCTGATGAAGATAATAACTATGAGAGTGTCTGATGAATGTAATAACTATCAGAGTGTATGATGAAGGTAATAACTATGAGAGTGTCTGATGAAGGTAATAACTAAGAGAGTGTCTGATGAAGGTAATAACTATGAGAGTGTCTGATGAAGATAATAACTATGAGAGTGTCTGATGCAGGTAATAACTATGAGAGTGTCTGATGAAGGTAATAACTATGAGAGTGTCTGATGAAGGTAATAACTATGAAAGTGTCTGATGAAGATAATAACAATAAGAGTGTCTGATGAAGGTAATAACTATGAGAGTGTCTGATGAAGGTAATAACTATGAGAGTGTCTGATGAAGGTAATTACTATGAGAGTGTCTGATGAAGGTAATAATTATGAGAGTGTCTGATGAAGGTAATAACTATGAGAGTGTCTGATGCTTGTAATAACTATAAGAGTGTCTGATGAAGGTAATAACTATGAGAGTGTCTGATGAAGGTAATAACTATGAAAGTGTCTGATGGAGGTAATAACTATGAGAGTGTCTGATGAAGGTAATAACTATGAGAGTGTCTGATGAAGGTAATAACTATGAGAGTGTCTGATGCAGGTAATAACTATGAGCGTACCTGATGAAGGTAATAACTATAAGAGTTTCTGATGAAGGTAATAACTATGAGAGTGTCTGATGAAGGTAATAACTATGAGAGTGTCTGATGCAGGTAATAACTAAGAGTGTCTGATGAAGGTAATAACTATGAGAGTGTCTGATGCAGGTAATAACTATGAGAGTGTTTGATAAAGGTAATAACTATGAGCGTGCATAATGAATGTAATAACTATGAGAGTGTCTGATGAAGGTAATAACTATGAAAGTTTCTGATGAAGGTAATAACTATGAGAGTGTCTGATGAAGGTAATAACTATGAGAGTGTCTGATGCGGGTAATAACTATAAGAGTGTCTGATGAAAGTAATAACTATGAGAGTGTCTGATGAAGGTATTAACTATATGAAAGTGTTTGATGAAGGTAATAACTATATGAAAGTGTCTGATCAAGGTAATAACTATGAGAGTGTCTGATGAATGTAATAACTATAAGAGTGTCTGATGAAGGTAATAACTATGAGAGTGTCTGATGAAGGTAATAAATATGAGAGTGTCTGATGCAGGTAATAACTAAGAGTGTCTGATGAAGGTAATAACTATGAGAGTGTCTGATAAAGGTAACAACTATGAGCGTACATAATGAATGTAATAACTATGAGAGTGTCTGATGAAAGTAATAACTATGAAAGTTTCTGATGAAGGTAATAACTATGAGAGTGTCTGATGAAGGTAATAACTATGAGAGTGTCTGATAAAGGTAATAACTATGAGAGTGTCTGATGAAGTTAATAACTATCAGAGTGTCTGATGTAGGTAATAACTATGAGAGTGTCTGATGAAGGTAATAACTATGAGAGTGTCTGACGAAGGTAATAACTATGAGAGTGTCTGATGAAGGTAATAACTATATGAAAGTGTCTGATGAAGGTAATAACTATGAGAGTGTCTGATGAAGGTAATAACTATAAGAGTGTCTGATGAAGGTAATAACTATATGAGTGTCTGATGAAGGTAATAACTATGAGAGTGTCTGATGCAGGTAATAACTATAAGAGTGTCTGATGAAGGTAATAACTATGAGAGTGTCTGAAGCAGGTAATAACTATGAGAGTGTCTGATAAAGGTAATAACTATGAGCATACATAATGAATGTAATAACTATGAGAGTGTCTGATGAAGGTAATAACTCTGATGGTTTCTGATATGAAGGTAATAACTATGAGAGTGTCTGATGCAGGTAATAACTATGAGAGTATCTGATAAAGGTAATAACTATGAGCGTACATAATGAATGTAACAACTATGAGAGTGTCTGATGAAGGTAATAACTATCAGAGTGTCTGATGTAGGTAATAACTATAAGAGTGTCTGATGAAGGTAATAACTATGAGAGTGTCTGATGAAGGTAATAACTATGAGAGTGTCTGATGAAGGTAATAACTATGAGAGTGTCTGATGAAGGTAATAACTATATGAAAGTGTCTGATGAAGGTAATAACTATGAGAGTGTCTGATGAAGGTAATAACTATATGAAAGTGTCTGATGAAGGTAATAACTATGAGAGTGTCTGATGAAGGTAATAACTATAAGAGTGTCTGATGAAGGTAATAACTATATGAGTGTCTGATGAAGGTAATAACTATGGGAGTGTCTGATGAAGGTAATAAGTATGAGAGTGTCTGATGCAGGTAATAACTATAAGAGGTTCTGATGAATGTAATAACTATGAGAGTGTCTGATGCAGGTAATAACTATGAGAGTGTCTGATAAAGGTAATAACTATCAGCGTACATAATGAATGTAATAACTATGAGAGTGTCTGATGAAGGTAATAACTATGATAGTTTCTGATATGAAGGTAATAACTATGAGAGTGTCTGATGAAGGTAATAACTATGAGAGTGGCTGATGCAGGTAATAACTATGAGAGTATCTGATAAAGGTAATAACTATGAGCGTACATAATGAATGTAATAACTATGAGAGTGTCTGATGAAGGTAATAACTATGAGAGTGTCTGATGAAGGTAATAATTATGAGAGTGTCTGATGACGGTAGTAACTACGAGACTGTCTGATGAAGGTAATAACTACGAGAGTGTCTGACGAAGGTAATAACTATGAAAGTTTTTGATGAAGGTAATAACTATGAGAGTGTCTGATGAAGGTAATAACTATATGAAAGTGTCTGATGAAGGTAATAACTATGAGAGCACCTGATGAAGGTAATAACTATGAGAGTGTCTGATGAAGGTAATAAATATGAGAGTGTCTGATGAAGATAATAACTATAAGAGTGTCTGATGAAGGTAATAACTATGACAGTGTATGATGAAGGTAATAACTATGAGAGTGTCTGATGAAGGTAATAACTATGAGAGTGTCTGATGAAGGTAATAACTATCAGAGTGTCTGATGTAGGTAATAACTATGAGAGTGTCTGTTGAAGGTAATAACAATGAGAGTGTCTGATGAAGGTAATAACTATGAGAGTGTCTGATGAAGGTAATAACTATGAGAGTTTCTGATGCAGGTAATAACTATACGAAAGTGTCTGATGAAGATAATAGCTATGAGAGTGTCTGATGCAGGTAATAACTATGAAAGTGTCTGTAGAAGGTAATAACTATAAGAGTGTCTGATGAAGGTAATAACTATGATAGTTTCTGATATGAAGGTAATAACTATGAGAGTGTCTGATGCAGGTAATAACTATGATAGTATATGATAAAGGTAATAACTATGAGCGTACATAATGAATGTAATAACTATGAGAGTGTCTGATGAAGGTAATAACTATGAGAGTGTCTGATGAAGGTAATAACTATGAGAGTGTCTGATGAAGGTAACAACTATGAGAGTTTCTGATGAAGGTAATAACTATGAGAGTGCCTGATAAAGGTAATAACTATGAGAGTGTCTGATGCAGGTAATAACTATGAGAGTGTCTGATGAAGGTAATAACTATGAGAGTGTCTGATGAAGGTAATAACTATCAGGGTGTCTGATGTAGGTAATAACTATGAGAGTGTCTGATGAAGGTAATAACTATGAAAGTGTCTGATGAAGGTAATAACTATGAGAGTGTCTGATGAAGGTAATAACTATGAGAGTGTCTGATGAACGTAATAACTATATGAAAGTGTCTGATGAAGGTAATAACTATGAGAGTGTCTGATGAAGGTAATAACTATGAGAGTGTCTGATGCAGGTAATAACTATAAGAGTGTCTGATGAAGGTAATAGCTATGAGAGTGTCTGATGCAGGTAATAACTATGAGAGTGTCTGATGCAGGTAATAACTATGAGCGTACATAATGAATGTAATAACTATGAGAGTGTCTGATGCAGGTAATAACTATGATAGTATGATAGTTTCTGATATGAAGGTAATAACTATGAGAGTGTCTGATGAAAGTAATAACTATATGAAAGTGTCTGATGATGGTAATAACTATGAGAGCACCTGATGAAGGTAATAACTATGAGAGTGTCTGATGAAGGTAATAAATATGAGAGTGTCTGATGAAGATAATAACTATAAGAGTGTCTGATAAAGGTAATAACTATGACAGTGTATGATGAAGGTAATAACTATGAGAGTGTCTGATGAAGGTAATAACTATGAGAGTGTCTGATGCAGGTAATAACTAAGAGTGTCTGATGAAGGTAATAACTATGAGAGTGTCTGATGCAGGTAATAACTATGACAGTGTCTGATGAAGGTAATAACTATGAAAGTTTCTGATGAAGGTAATAACTATAAGAGTGTCTGATAAAGGTAATAACTATGAGAGTGTCTGATGAAGGTAATAACTATCAGAGTGTCTGATGTAGGTAATAACTATGAGAGTGTCTGATGAAGGTAATAATTATGAGAGTGTCTGATGAAGGTAATAACTATGAGAGTGTCTGATGAAGGTAATAACTATGAGAGTGTCTGATGAACGTAATAACTATATGAAAGTGTCTGATGAAGGTAATAACTATGAGAGTGTCTGATGAAGGTAATAACTATGAGAGTGTCTGATGCAGGTAATAACTATAAGAGTGTCTGATGAAGGTAATAGCTATGAGAGTGTCTGATGCAGGTAATAACTATGATAGTATATGATAAAGGTAATAACTATGAGCGTACATAATGAATGTAATAACTATGAGAGTGTCTGATGAAGGTAATAACTATGAGAGTGTCTGATGAAGGTAATAACTATGAGAGTGTCTGATGAAGGTAACAACTATGAGAGTTTCTGATGAAGGTAATAACTATGAGAGTGCCTGATAAAGGTAATAACTATGAGAGTGTCTGATACAGGTAATAACTATGAGAGTGTCTGATGAAGGTAATAACTATGAGAGTGTCTGATGAAGGTAATAACTATCAGAGTGTCTGATGTAGGTAATAACTATGAGAGTGTCTGATGAAGGTAATAACTATGAGAGTGTCTGATGAAGGTAATAACTATGAGAGTTTCTGATGAAGGTAATAACTATGAGAGTGTCTGATGAACGTAATAACTATATGAAAGTGGCTGATGAAGGTAATAACTATGAGAGTGTCTGATGAAGGTAATAACTATGAGAGTGTCTGATGCAGGTAATAACTATAAGAGTGTCTGATGAAGGTAATAGCTATGAGAGTGTCTGATGCAGGTAATAACTATGAGAGTGTCTGATGAAGGTAATAACTATGAGAGTGTCTGATGCAGGTAATAACTATAAGAGTGTCTGATGAAGGTAATAGCTATGAGAGTGTCTGATGCAGGTAATAACTATGATAGTATATGATAAAGGTAATAACTATGAGCGTACATAATGAATGTAATAACTATGAGAGTGTCTGATGAAGGTAATAACTATGAGAGTGTCTGATGAAGGTAATAACTATGAGAGTGTCTGATGAACGTAATAACTATATGAAAGTGTCTGATGAAGGTAATAACTATGAGAGTGTCTGATGAAGGTAATAACTATGAGAGTGTCTGATGCAGGTAATAACTATAAGAGTGTCTGATGAAGGTAATAGCTATGAGAGTGTCTGATGCAGGTAATAACTATGATAGTATATGATAAAGGTAATAACTATGAGCGTACATAATGAATGTAATAACTATGAGAGTGTCTGATGAAGGTAATAACTATGAGAGTGTCTGATGAAGGTAACAACTATGAGAGTTTCTGATGAAGGTAATAACTATGAGAGTGCCTGATAAAGGTAATAACTATGAGAGTGTCTGATGCAGGTAATAACTATGAGAGTGTCTGATGAAGGTAATAACTATGAGAGTGTCTGATGAAGGTAATCACTATCAGAGTGTCTGATGAAGGTAATAACTATGAGAGTGTCTGATGAAGGTAATAACTATGAGAGTGCCTGATGAAGGTAATAACTATGAGAGTGTCTGATGAAGGTAATAACTATGAGAGTGTCTGATGAACGTAATAACTATATGAAAGTGTCTGATGAAGGTAATAACTATGAGAGTGTCTGATGAAGGTAATAACTATGAGAGTGTCTGATGCAGGTAATAACTATAAGAGTGTCTGATGAAGGTAATAGCTATGAGAGTGTCTGATGAAGGTAATAACTATGAGAGTGTCTGATAAAGGTAATAACTATGAGCGTACATAATGAATGTAATAACTATGAGAGTGTCTGATGAAGGTAATAACTATGATAGTTTCTGATATGAAGGTAATAACTATGAGAGTGTCTGATGAAAGTAATAACTATATGAAAGTGTCTGATGAAGGTAATAACTATGAGAGCACCTGATGAAGGTAATAACTATGAGAGTGTCTGATGAAGGTAATAAATATGAGAGTGTCTGATGAAGATAATAACTATAAGAGTGTCTGATAAAGGTAATAACTATGACAGTGTATGATGAAGGTAATAACTATCAGAGTGTCTGATGTAGGTAATAACTATGAGAGTGTCTGATGAAGGTAATAACTATGAGAGTGTCTGATGAAGGTAATAACTATGAGAGTGTCTGATGAAGGTAATAACTATGAGAGTGTCTGATGAACGTAATAACTATATGAAAGTGTCTGATGAAGGTAATAACTATGAGAGTGTCTGATGAAGGTAATAACTATGAGAGTGTCTGATGCAGGTAATAACTATAAGAGTGTCTGATGAAGGTAATAGCTATGAGAGTGTCTGATGCAGGTAATAACTATGATAGTATATGATAAAGGTAATAACTATGAGCGTACATAATGAATGTAATAACTATGAGAGTGTCTGATGAAGGTAATAACTATGAGAGTGTCTGATGAAGGTAATAACTATGAGAGTGTCTGATGAAGGTAACAACTATGAGAGTTTCTGATGAAGGTAATAACTATGAGAGTGCCTGATAAAGGTAATAACTATGAGAGTGTCTGATGAAGGTATTAACTATCAGAGTGTCTGATGTAGGTAATAACTATGAGAGTGTCTGATGAAGGTAATAACTATGAGAGTGTCTGATGAAGGTAATAACTATAAGAGTGTCTGATAAAGGTAATAACTATGAGAGTGTCTGATGAAGGTAATAACTATCAGAGTGTCTGATGTAGGTAATAACTATGAGAGTGTCTGATGAAGGTAATAACTATGAGAGTGTCTGATGAAGGTAATAACTATGAGAGTGTCTGATGAAGGTAATAACTATGAGAGTGTCTGATGAACGTAATAACTATATGAAAGTGTCTGATGAAGGTAATAACTATGAGAGTGTCTGATGAAGGTAATAACTATGAGAGTGTCTGATGCAGGTAATAACTATAAGAGTGTCTGATGAAGGTAATAGCTATGAGAGTGTCTGATGCAGGTAATAACTATGATAGTATATGATAAAGGTAATAACTATGAGCGTACATAATGAATGTAATAACTATGAGAGTGTCTGATGAAGGTAACAACTATGAGAGTTTCTGATGAAGGTAATAACTATGAGAGTGCCTGATAAAGGTAATAACTATGAGAGTGTCTGATGCAGGTAATAACTATGAGAGTGTCTGATGAAGGTAATAACTATGAGAGTGTCTGATGAAGGTAATCACTATCAGAGTGTCTGATGAAGGTAATAACTATGAGAGTGTCTGATGAAGGTAATAACTATGAGAGTGTCTGATGAAGGTAATAACTATGAGAGTGTCTGATGAAGGTAATAACTATGAGAGTGTCTGATGAACGTAATAACTATATGAAAGTGTCTGATGAAGGTAATAACTATGAGAGTGTCTGATGAAGGTAATAACTATGAGAGTGTCTGATGCAGGTAATAACTATAAGAGTGTCTGATGAAGGTAATAGCTATGAGAGTGTCTGATGAAGGTAATAACTATGAGAGTGTCTGATAAAGGTAATAACTATGAGCGTACATAATGAATGTAATAACTATGAGAGTGTCTGATGAAGGTAATAACTATGATAGTTTCTGATATGAAGGTAATAACTATGAGAGTGTCTGATGAAAGTAATAACTATATGAAAGTGTCTGATGAAGGTAATAACTATGAGAGCACCTGATGAAGGTAATAACTATGAGAGTGTCTGATGAAGGTAATAAATATGAGAGTGTCTGATGAAGATAATAACTATAAGAGTGTCTGATAAAGGTAATAACTATGACAGTGTATGATGAAGGTAATAACTATGAGAGTGTCTGATGAAGGTAATAACTATGAGAGTGTCTGATGCAGGTAATAACTAAGAGTGTCTGATGAAGGTAATAACTATGAGAGTGTCTGATAAAGGTAATAACTATGACAGTGTCTGATGAAGGTAATAACTATGAAAGTTTCTGATGAAGGTAATAACTATGAGAGTGTCTGATAAAGGTAATAACTATGAGAGTGTCTGATGAAGGTAATAACTATCAGAGTGTCTGATGTAGGTAATAACTATGAGAGTGTCTGATGAAGGTAATAACTATGAGAGTGTCTGATGAAGGTAATAACTATAAGAGTGTCTGATGAAGGTAATAACTATGAGAGTGTCTGATGAAGGTAATAACTATCAGAGTGTCTGATGTAGGTAATAACTATGAGAGTGTCTGATGAAGGTAATAACTATGAGAGTGTCTGATGAAGGTAATAACTATGAGAGTGTCTGATGAAGGTAATAACTATGAGAGTGTCTGATGAACGTAATAACTATATGAAAGTGTCTGATGAAGGTAATAACTATGAGAGTGTCTGATGAAGGTAATAACTATGAGAGTGTCTGATGCAGGTAATAACTATAAGAGTGTCTGATGAAGGTAATAGCTATGAGAGTGTCTGATGCAGGTAATAACTATGATAGTATATGATAAAGGTAATAACTATGAGCGTACATAATGAATGTAATAACTATGAGAGTGTCTGATGAAGGTAATAACTATGAGAGTGTCTGATGAAGGTAATAACTATGAGAGTGTCTGATGAAGGTAACAACTATGAGAGTTTCTGATGAAGGTAATAACTATGAGAGTGCCTGATAAAGGTAATAACTATGAGAGTGTCTGATGAAGGTAATAACTATCAGAGTGTCTGATGTAGGTAATAACTATGAGAGTGTCTGATGAAGGTAATAACTATGAGAGTGTCTGATGAAGGTAATAACTATAAGAGTGTCTGATAAAGGTAATAACTATGAGAGTGTCTGATGAAGGTAATAACTATCAGAGTGTCTGATGTAGGTAATAACTATGAGAGTGTCTGATGAAGGTAATAACTATGAGAGTGTCTGATGAAGGTAATAACTATGAGAGTGTCTGATGAAGGTAATAACTATGAGAGTGTCTGATGAACGTAATAACTATATGAAAGTGTCTGATGAAGGTAATAACTATGAGAGTGTCTGATGAAGGTAATAACTATGAGAGTGTCTGATGCAGGTAATAACTATAAGAGTGTCTGATGAAGGTAATAGCTATGAGAGTGTCTGATGCAGGTAATAACTATGATAGTATATGATAAAGGTAATAACTATGAGCGTACATAATGAATGTAATAACTATGAGAGTGTCTGATGAAGGTAATAACTATGAGAGTGTCTGATGAAGGTAATAACTATGAGAGTGTCTGATGAAGGTAACAACTATGAGAGTTTCTGATGAAGGTAATAACTATGAGAGTGCCTGATAAAGGTAATAACTATGAGAGTGTCTGATGCAGGTAATAACTATGAGAGTGTCTGATGAAGGTAATAACTATGAGAGTGTCTGATGAAGGTAATAACTATCAGAGTGTCTGATGTAGGTAATAACTATGAGAGTGTCTGATGAAGGTAATAACTATGAGAGTGTCTGATGAAGGTAATAACTATGAGAGTGTCTGATGAAGGTAATAACTATGAGAGTGTCTGATGAACGTAATAACTATATGAAAGTGTCTGATGAAGGTAATAACTATGAGAGTGTCTGATGAAGGTAATAACTATGAGAGTGTCTGATGCAGGTAATAACTATAAGAGTGTCTGATGAAGGTAATAGCTATGAGAGTGTCTGATGCAGGTAATAACTATGAGAGTGTCTGATAAAGGTAATAACTATGAGCGTACATAATGAATGTAATAACTATGAGAGTGTCTGATGAAGGTAATAACTATGATAGTTTCTGATATGAAGGTAATAACTATGAGAGTGTCTGATGAAAGTAATAACTATATGAAAGTGTCTGATGAAGGTAATAACTATGAGAGCACCTGATGAAGGTAATAACTATGAGAGTGTCTGATGAAGGTAATAAATATGAGAGTGTCTGATGAAGATAATAACTATAAGAGTGTCTGATAAAGGTAATAACTATGACAGTGTATGATGAAGGTAATAACTATGAGAGTGTCTGATGAAGGTAATAACTATGAGAGTGTCTGATGCAGGTAATAACTAAGAGTGTCTGATGAAGGTAATAACTATGAGAGTGTCTGATGCAGGTAATAACTATGACAGTGTCTGATGAAGGTAATAACTATTAAAGTTTCTGATGAAGGTAATAACTATGAGAGTGTCTGATGAAGGTAATAACTATCAGAGTGTCTGATGTAGGTAATAACTATGAGAGTGTCTGATGAAGGTAATAACTATGAGAGTGTCTGATGAAGGTAATAACTATGAGAGTGTCTGATGAAGGTAATAACTATGAGAGTGTCTGATGAACGTAATAACTATATGAAAGTGTCTGATGAAGGTAATAACTATGAGAGTGTCTGATGAAGGTAATAACTATGAGAGTGTCTGATGCAGGTAATAACTATAAGAGTGTCTGATGAAGGTAATAGCTATGAGAGTGTCTGATGCAGGTAATAACTATGAGAGTGTCTGATAAAGGTAATAACTATGAGCGTACATAATGAATGTAATAACTATGAGAGTGTCTGATGAAGGTAATAACTATGATAGTTTCTGATATGAAGGTAATAACTATGAGAGTGTCTGATGAAAGTAATAACTATATGAAAGTGTCTGATGAAGGTAATAACTATGAGAGCACCTGATGAAGGTAATAACTATGAGAGTGTCTGATGAAGGTAATAAATATGAGAGTGTCTGATGAAGATAATAACTATAAGAGTGTCTGATAAAGGTAATAACTATGACAGTGTATGATGAAGGTAATAACTATGAGAGTGTCTGATGAAGGTAATAACTATGAGAGTGTCTGATGCAGGTAATAACTAAGAGTGTCTGATGAAGGTAATAACTATGAGAGTGTCTGATGCAGGTAATAACTATGACAGTGTCTGATGAAGGTAATAACTATGAAAGTTTCTGATGAAGGTAATAACTATGAGAGTGTCTGATAAAGGTAATAACTATGAGAGTGTCTGATGAAGGTAATAACTATCAGAGTGTCTGATGTAGGTAATAACTATGAGAGTGTCTGATGAAGGTAATAACTATGAGAGTGTCTGATGAAGGTAATAACTATGAGAGTGTCTGATGAAGGTAATAACTATGAGAGTGTCTGATGAACGTAATAACTATATGAAAGTGTCTGATGAAGGTAATAACTATGAGAGTGTCTGATGAAGGTAATAACTATGAGAGTGTCTGATGCAGGTAATAACTATAAGAGTGTCTGATGAAGGTAATAGCTATGAGAGTGTCTGATGCAGGTAATAACTATGAGAGTGTCTGATAAAGGTAATAACTATGAGCGTACATAATGAATGTAATAACTATGAGAGTGTCTGATGAAGGTAATAACTATGATAGTTTCTGATATGAAGGTAATAACTATGAGAGTGTCTGATGAAGGTAATAACTATGAGAGTGTCTGATGCAGGTAATAACTGTGAGAGTATATGATAAAGGTAATAACTATGAGCGTACATAATGAATGTAATAACTATGAGAGTGTCTGATGAAGGTAATAACTATGAGAGTGTCTGATGAAGGTAATAACTATGAGAGTGTCTGATGAAGGTAACAACTATGAGAGTTTCTGATGAAGGTAATAACTATGAGAGTGCCTGATAAAGGTAATAACTATGAGAGTGTCTGATGCAGGTAATAACTATGAGAGTGTCTGATGAAGGTAATAACTATGAGAGTGTCTGATGAAGGTAATAACTATCAGAGTGTCTGATGTAGGTAATAACTATGAGAGTGTCTGATGAAGGTAATAACTATGAGAGTGTCTGATGAAGGTAATAACTATGAGAGTGTCTGATGAAGGTAATAACTATGAGAGTGTCTGATGAACGTAATAACTATATGAAAGTGTCTGATGAAGGTAATAACTATGAGAGTGTCTGATGAAGGTAATAACTATGAGAGTGTCTGATGCAGGTAATAACTATAAGAGTGTCTGATGAAGGTAATAGCTATGAGAGTGTCTGATGCAGGTAATAACTATGAGAGTGTCTGATAAAGGTAATAACTATGAGCGTACATAATGAATGTAATAACTATGAGAGTGTCTGATGAAGGTAATAACTATGATAGTTTCTGATATGAAGGTAATAACTATGAGAGTGTCTGATGAAAGTAAGAACTATATGAAAGTGTCTGATGAAGGTAATAACTATGAGAGCACCTGATGAAGGTAATAACTATGAGAGTGTCTGATGAAGGTAATAAATATGAGAGTGTCTGATGAAGATAATAACTATAAGAGTGTCTGATAAAGGTAATAACTATGACAGTGTATGATGAAGGTAATAACTATGAGAGTGTCTGATGAAGGTAATAACTATGAGAGTGTCTGATGCAGGTAATAACTAAGAGTGTCTGATGAAGGTAATAACTATGAGAGTGTCTGATGCAGGTAATAACTATGACAGTGTCTGATGAAGGTAATAACTATGAAAGTTTCTGATGAAGGTAATAACTATGAGAGTGTCTGATAAAGGTAATAACTATGAGAGTGTCTGATGAAGGTAATAACTATCAGAGTGTCTGATGTAGGTAATAACTATGAGAGTGTCTGATGAAGGTAATAACTATGAGAGTGTCTGATGAAGGTAATAACTATGAGAGTGTCTGATGAAGGTAATAACTATGAGAGTGTCTGATGAACGTAATAACTATATGAAAGTGTCTGATGAAGGTAATAACTATGAGAGTGTCTGATGAAGGTAATAACTATGAGAGTGTCTGATGCAGGTAATAACTATAAGAGTGTCTGATGAAGGTAATAGCTATGAGAGTGTCTGATGCAGGTAATAACTATGAGAGTGTCTGATAAAGGTAATAACTATGAGCGTACATAATGAATGTAATAACTATGAGAGTGTCTGATGAAGGTAATAACTATGATAGTTTCTGATATGAAGGTAATAACTATGAGAGTGTCTGATGAAGGTAATAACTATGAGAGTGTCTGATGCAGGTAATAACTGTGAGAGTATATGATAAAGGTAATAACTATGAGCGTACATAATGAATGTAATAACTATGAGAGTGTCTGATGAAGGTAATAACTATGAGAGTGTCTGATGAAGGTAATAACTATGAGAGTGTCTGATGAAGGTAACAACTATGAGAGTTTCTGATGAAGGTAATAACTATGAGAGTGCCTGATAAAGGTAATAACTATGAGAGTGTCTGATGCAGGTAATAACTATGAGAGTGTCTGATGAAGGTAATAACTATCAGAGTGTCTGATGAAGGTAATTACTATGAGAGTGTCTGATGAAGGTAATAATTATGAGAGTGTCTGATGAAGGTAATAACTATGAGAGTGTCTGATGCTTGTAATAACTATAAGAGTGTCTGATGAAGGTAATAACTATGAGAGTGTCTGATGAAGGTAATAACTATGAAAGTGTCTGATGAAGGTAATAACTATGAGAGTGTCTGATGAAGGTAATAACTATGAGAGTGTCTGATGAAGGTAATAACTATGAGAGTGTCTGATGCAGGTAATAACTATGAGCGTACCTGATGAAGGTAATAACTATAAGAGTTTCTGATGAAGGTAATAACTATGAGAGTGTCTGATGAAGGTAATAACTATGAGAGTGTCTGATGCAGGTAATAACTAAGAGTGTCTGATGAAGGTAATAACTATGAGAGTGTCTGATGCAGGTAATAACTATGAGAGTGTTTGATAAAGGTAATAACTATGAGCGTGCATAATGAATGTAATAACTATGAGAGTGTCTGATGAAGGTAATAACTATGAAAGTTTCTGATGAAGGTAATAACTATGAGAGTGTCTGATGAAGGTAATAACTATGAGAGTGTCTGATGCGGGTAATAACTATAAGAGTGTCTGATGAAAGTAATAACTATGAGAGTGTCTGATGAAGGTATTAACTATATGAAAGTGTTTGATGAAGGTAATAACTATATGAAAGTGTCTGATCAAGGTAATAACTATGAGAGTGTCTGATGAATGTAATAACTATAAGAGTGTCTGATGAAGGTAATAACTATGAGAGTGTCTGATGAAGGTAATAACTATGAGAGTGTCTGATGCAGGTAATAATTAAGAGTGTCTGATGAAGGTAATAACTATGAGAGTGTCTGATAAAGGTAACAACTATGAGCGTACATAATGAATGTAATAACTATGAGAGTGTCTGATGAAAGTAATAACTATGAAAGTTTCTGATGAAGGTAATAACTATGAGAGTGTCTGATGAAGGTAATAACTATGAGAGTGTCTGATAAAGGTAATAACTATGAGAGTGTCTGATGAAGTTAATAACTATCAGAGTGTCTGATGTAGGTAATAACTATGAGAGTGTCTGATGAAGGTAATAACTATGAGAGTGTCTGACGAAGGTAATAACTATGAGAGTGTCTGATGAAGGTAATAACTATATGAAAGTGTCTGATGAAGGTAATAACTATAAGAGTGTCTGATGAAGGTAATAACTATATGAGTGTCTGATGAAGGTAATAACTATGAGAGTGTCTGATGAAGGTAATAACTATGAGAGTGTCTGATGCAGGTAATAACTATAAGAGTGTCTGATGAAGGTAATAACTATGAGAGTGTCTGAAGCAGGTAATAACTATGAGAGTGTCTGATAAAGGTAATAACTATGAGCATACATAATGAATGTAATAACTATGAGAGTGTCTGATGAAGGTAATAACTATGATGGTTTCTGATATGAAGGTAATAACTATGAGAGTGTCTGATGCAGGTAATAACTATGAGAGTATCTGATAAAGGTAATAACTATGAGCGTACATAATGAATGTAACAACTATGAGAGTGTCTGATGAAGGTAATAACTATCAGAGTGTCTGATGTAGGTAATAACTATAAGAGTGTCTGATGAAGGTAATAACTATGAGAGTGTCTGATGAAGGTAATAACTATGAGAGTGTCTGATGGAGGTAATAACTATGAGAGTGTCTGATGAAGGTAATAACTATATGAAAGTGTCTGATGAAGGTAATAACTATCAGAGTGTCTGATGAAGGTAATAACTATGAGAGTGTCTGATGAAGGTAATAACTATATGAGTGTCTGATGAAGGTAATAACTATGGGAGTGTCTGATGAAGGTAATAACTATGAGAGTGTCTGATGCAGGTAATAACTATAAGAGGTTCTGATGAATGTAATAACTATGAGAGTGTCTGATGCAGGTAATAACTATGGGAGTGTCTGATGAAGGTAATAAGTATGAGAGTGTCTGATGCAGGTAATAACTATAAGAGGTTCTGATGAATGTAATAACTATGAGAGTGTCTGATAAAGGTAATAACTATCAGCGTACATAATGAATGTAATAACTATGAGAGTGTCTGATGAAGGTAATAACTATGATAGTTTCTGATATGAAGGTAATAACTATGAGAGTGTCTGATGAAGGTAATAACTATGAGAGTGGCTGATGCAGGTAATAACTATGAGAGTATCTGATAAAGGTAATAACTATGAGCGTACATAATGAATGTAATAACTATGAGAGTGTCTGATGAAGGTAATAACCATGAGATTGTCTGATGAAGGTAATAATTATGAGAGTGTCTGATGACGGTAGTAACTACGAGACTGTCTGATGAAGGTAATAACTACGAGAGTGTCTGACGAAGGTAATAACTATGAAAGTTTTTGATGAAGGTAATAACTATGAGAGTGTCTGATGAAGGTAATAACTATATGAAAGTGTCTGATGAAGGTAATAACTATGAGAGCACCTGATGAAGGTAATAACTATGAGAGTGTCTGTTGAAGGTAATAAATATGAGAGTGTCTGATGAAGATAATAACTATAAGAGTGTCTGATGAAGGTAATAACTATGACAGTGTATGATGAAGGTAATAACTATGAGAGTGTCTGATGAAGGTAATAACTATGAGAGTGTCTGATGAAGGTAATAACTATCAGAGTGTCTGATGTAGGTAATAACTATGAGAGTGTCTGTTGAAGGTAATAACAATGAGAGTGTCTGATGAAGGTAATAACTATGAGAGTGTCTGATGAAGGTAATAACTATGAGAGTGTCTGATGAACGTAATAACTATATGAAAGTGTCTGATGAAGGTAATAACTATGAGAGTGTCTGATGAAGGTAATAACTATGAGAGTTTCTGATGCAGGTAATAACTATATGAAAGTGTCTGATGAAGATAATAGCTATGAGAGTGTCTGATGCAGGTAATAACTATGAAAGTGTCTGTAGAAGGTAATAACTATAAGAGTGTCTGATGAAGGTAATAACTATGATAGTTTCTGATATGAAGGTAATAACTATGAGAGTGTCTGAGGCAGGTAATAACTATGATAGTATATGATAAAGGTAATAACTATGAGCGTACATAATGAATGTAATAACTATGAGAGTGTCTGATGAAGGTAATAACTATGAGAGTGTCTGATGAAGGTAATAACTATGAGAGTGTCTGATGAAGGTAACAACTATGAGAGTTTCTGATGAAGGTAATAACTATGAGAGTGCCTGATAAAGGTAATAACTATGAGAGTGTCTGATGCAGGTAATAACTATGAGAGTGTCTGATGAAGGTAATAACTATGAGAGTGTCTGATGAAGGTAATAACTATCAGAGTGTCTGATGTAGGTAATAACTATGAGAGTGTCTGATGAAGGTAATAACTATGAGAGTGTCTGATGAAGGTAATAACTATGAGAGTGTCTGATGAAGGTAATAACTATGAGAGTGTCTGATGAACGTAATAACTATATGAAAGTGTCTGATGAAGGTAATAACTATGAGAGTGTCTGATGAAGGTAATAACTATGAGAGTGTCTGATGCAGGTAATAACTATGAGCGTACATAATGAATGTAATAACTATAAGAGTGTCTGATGAAGGTAATAACTATGATAGTTTCTGATATGAAGGTAATAACTATGAGAGTGTCTGATGAAAGTAATAACTATATGAAAGTGTCTGATGAAGGTAATAACTATGAGAGCACCTGATGAAGGTAATAACTATGAGAGTGTCTGATGAAGGTAATAAATATGAGAGTGTCTGATGAAGATAATAACTATAAGAGTGTCTGATAAAGGTAATAACTATGACAGTGTATGATGAAGGTAATAACTATGAGAGTGTCTGATGAAGGTAATAACTATGAGAGTGTCTGATGCAGGTAATAACTAAGAGTGTCTGATGAAGGTAATAACTATGAGAGTGTCTGATGCAGGTAATAACTATGACAGTGTCTGATGAAGGTAATAACTATGAAAGTTTCTGATGAAGGTAATAACTATAAGAGTGTCTGATAAAGGTAATAACTATGAGAGTGTCTGATGAAGGTAATAACTATCAGAGTGTCTGATGTAGGTAATAACTATGAGAGTGTCTGATGAAGGTAATAACTATGAGAGTGTCTGATGAAGGTAATAACTATGAGAGTGTCTGATGAAGGTAATAACTATGAGAGTGTCTGATGAACGTAATAACTATATGAAAGTGTCTGATGAAGGTAATAACTATGAGAGTGTCTGATGAAGGTAATAACTATGAGAGTGTCTGATGCAGGTAATAACTATAAGAGTGTCTGATGAAGGTAATAGCTATGAGAGTGTCTGATGCAGGTAATAACTATGATAGTATATGATAAAGGTAATAACTATGAGCGTACATAATGAATGTAATAACTATGAGAGTGTCTGATGAAGGTAATAACTATGAGAGTGTCTGATGAAGGTAATAACTATGAGAGTGTCTGATGAAGGTAACAACTATGAGAGTTTCTGATGAAGGTAATAACTATGAGAGTGCCTGATAAAGGTAATAACTATGAGAGTGTCTGATGCAGGTAATAACTATGAGAGTGTCTGATGAAGGTAATAACTATGAGAGTGTCTGATGAAGGTAATAACTATCAGAGTGTCTGATGTAGGTAATAACTATGAGAGTGTCTGATGAAGGTAATAACTATGAGAGTGTCTGATGAAGGTAATAACTATGAGAGTGTCTGATGAAGGTAATAACTATGAGAGTGTCTGATGAACGTAATAACTATATGAAAGTGTCTGATGAAGGTAATAACTATGAGAGTGTCTGATGAAGGTAATAACTATGAGAGTGTCTGATGCAGGTAATAACTATAAGAGTGTCTGATGAAGGTAATAGCTATGAGAGTGTCTGATGCAGGTAATAACTATGAGAGTGTCTGATAAAGGTAATAACTATGAGCGTACATAATGAATGTAATAACTATAAGAGTGTCTGATGAAGGTAATAACTATGATAGTTTCTGATATGAAGGTAATAACTATGAGAGTGTCTGATGAAAGTAATAACTATATGAAAGTGTCTGATGAAGGTAATAAATATGAGAGTGTCTGATGAAGATAATAACTATAAGAGTGTCTGATAAAGGTAATAACTATGACAGTGTATGATGAAGGTAATAACTATGAGAGTGTCTGATGAAGGTAATAACTATGAGAGTGTCTGATGCAGGTAATAACTAAGAGTGTCTGATGAAGGTAATAACTATGAGAGTGTCTGATGCAGGTAATAACTATGACAGTGTCTGATGAAGGTAATAACTATGAAAGTTTCTGATGAAGGTAATAACTATGAGAGTGTCTGATAAAGGTAATAACTATGAGAGTGTCTGATGAAGGTAATAACTATCAGAGTGTCTGATGTAGGTAATAACTATGAGAGTGTCTGATGAAGGTAATAACTATGAGAGTGTCTGATGAAGGTAATAACTATGAGAGTGTCTGATGAAGGTAATAACTATGAGAGTGTCTGATGAACGTAATAACTATATGAAAGTGTCTGATGAAGGTAATAACTATGAGAGTGTCTGATGAAGGTAATAACTATGAGAGTGTCTGATGCAGGTAATAACTATAAGAGTGTCTGATGAAGGTAATAGCTATGAGAGTGTCTGATGCAGGTAATAACTATGAGAGTGTCTGATAAAGGTAATAACTATGAGCGTACATAATGAATGTAATAACTATGAGAGTGTCTGATGAAGGTAATAACTATGATAGTTTCTGATATGAAGGTAATAACTATGAGAGTGTCTGATGAAGGTAATAACTATGAGAGTGTCTGATGCAGGTAATAACTGTGAGAGTATATGATAAAGGTAATAACTATGAGCGTACATAATGAATGTAATAACTATGAGAGTGTCTGATGAAGGTAATAACTATGAGAGTGTCTGATGAAGGTAATAACTATGAGAGTGTCTGATGAAGGTAACAACTATGAGAGTTTCTGATGAAGGTAATAACTATGAGAGTGCCTGATAAAGGTAATAACTATGAGAGTGTCTGATGCAGGTAATAACTATGAGAGTGTCTGATGAAGGTAATAACTATGAGAGTGTCTGATGAAGGTAACAACTATGAGAGTGTCGGATGAAGGTAATAATTATGAGAGTGTCTGATGAAGGTAATAACTATGAGAGTGTCTGATGAACGTAATAACTATATGAAAGTGTCTGATGAAGGTAATAACTATGAGAGTGTCTGATGAAGGTAATAACTATGAGAGTGTCTGATGCAGGTAATAACTATAAGAGTGTCTGATGAAGGTAATAGCTATGAGAGTGTCTGATGCAGGTAATAACTATGATAGTATATGATAAAGGTAATAACTATGAGCGTACATAATGAATGTAATAACTATGAGAGTGTCTGATGAAGGTAATAACTATGAGAGTGTCTGATGAAGGTAATAACTATGAGAGTGTCTGATGAAGGTAACAACTATGAGAGTTTCTGATGAAGGTAATAACTATGAGAGTGCCTGATAAAGGTAATAACTATGAGAGTGTCTGATGCAGGTAATAACTATGAGAGTGTCTGATGAAGGTAATAACTATGAGAGTGTCTGATGAAGGTAATAACTATTAGAGTGTCTGATGTAGGTAATAACTATGAGAGTGTCTGATGAAGGTAATAACTATGAGAGTGTCTGATGAAGGTAATAACTATGAGAGTGTCTGATGAAGGTAATAACTATGAGAGTGTCTGATGAACGTAATAACTATATGAAAGTGTCTGATGAAGGTAATAACTATGAGAGTGTCTGATGAAGGTAATAACTATGAGAGTGTCTGATGCAGGTAATAACTATAAGAGTGTCTGATGAAGGTAATAGCTATGAGAGTGTCTGATGCAGGTAATAACTATGAGAGTGTCTGATAAAGGTAATAACTATGAGCGTACATAATGAATGTAATAACTATGAGAGTGTCTGATGAAGGTAATAACTATGATAGTTTCTGATATGAAGGTAATAACTATGAGAGTGTCTGATGAAAGTAATAACTATATGAAAGTGTCTGATGAAGGTAATAACTATGAGAGCACCTGATGAAGGTAATAACTATGAGAGTGTCTGATGAAGGTAATAAATATGAGAGTGTCTGATGAAGATAATAACTATAAGAGTGTCTGATAAAGGTAATAACTATGACAGTGTATGATGAAGGTAATAACTATGAGAGTGTCTGATGAAGGTAATAACTATGAGAGTGTCTGATGCAGGTAATAACTAAGAGTGTCTGATGAAGGTAATAACTATGAGAGTGTCTGATGTAGGTAATAACTATGAGAGTGTCTGATGAAGGTAATAACTATGAGAGTGTCTGATGAAGGTAATAACTATGAGAGTGTCTGATGAAGGTAATAACTATGAGAGTGTCTGATGAACGTAATAACTATATGAAAGTGTCTGATGAAGGTAATAACTATGAGAGTGTCTGATGAAGGTAATAACTATGAGAGTGTCTGATGCAGGTAATAACTATAAGAGTGTCTGATGAAGGTAATAGCTATGAGAGTGTCTGATGCAGGTAATAACTATGAGAGTGTCTGATAAAGGTAATAACTATGAGCGTACATAATGAATGTAATAACTATGAGAGTGTCTGATGAAGGTAATAACTATGATAGTTTCTGATATGAAGGTAATAACTATGAGAGTGTCTGATGAAGGTAATAACTATGAGAGTGTCTGATGCAGGTAATAACTGTGAGAGTATATGATAAAGGTAATAACTATGAGCGTACATAATGAATGTAATAACTATGAGAGTGTCTGATGAAGGTAATAACTATGAGAGTGTCTGATGAAGGTAATAACTATGAGAGTGTCTGATGAAGGTAACAACTATGAGAGTTTCTAATGAAGGTAATAACTATGAGAGTGCCTGATAAAGGTAATAACTATGAGAGTGTCTGATGCAGGTAATAACTATGAGAGTGTCTGATGAAGGTAATAACTATGAGAGTGTCTGATGAAGGTAACAACTATGAGAGTGTCGGATGAAGGTAATAATTATGAGAGTGTCTAATGAAGGTAGTAACTATGAGAGTGTCTGATGAAGGTAATAACTACGAGAGTGTCTGATGAAGGTAATAACTATGAAATTTTTGATGAAGGTAATAACTATGAGAGTGTCTGATGAAGGTAATAACTATATGAAAGTGTCTGATGAAGGTAATAACTATGAGAGTGTCTGATGAAGGTAATAACCATAAGAGTGTCTGATGAAGGTAATAACTATGAGAGTGTCTGATGAAGGTAATAACTATGAGAGAATCTGATGAAGATAATAACTATAAGAGTGTCTGATGAAGGTAATAACGATGAGAGTGTCTGATGAAGGTAATAACTATGAGAGTGTCTGATGAAGGTAATAAATATGAGAGTGTCTGATGAAGATAATAACTATAAGAGTGTCTGATGAAGGTAATAACTATGACAGTGTCTGATGAAGGCAATAGCTATGAGAGTGTCTGATGAAGGTAATAACTATAAGAGTGTCTGATGAAGGTAATAACTATGAGAGTGTCTGATGAAGGTAATAACTATGAGAGTGTCTGATGAAGGTAATAACCATGAGAGTGTCTGATGCAGGTAATAACTATGAGAGTGTCTGATGAAGGTAATAACTATGAGAGTGTCTGATGAAGGTAATAAATATATGAGAGTGTCTGATGAAGGTAATAACTATGAGAGTGTCTGATGAAGGTAATAACTATAAGAGTGTCTGATGAAGGTAATAACTATGAGAGTGTCTGATGAGGGTATTAACTATGAGAGTGTCTGATGCAGTTAATAACTATAAGAGTTTCTGATGAAGGTAATAACTATGAAAGCATCTGATGAAGGTAATAACTATGAGAGTGTCTGATGAAGGTAATAAATATGAGAGTGTCGGATGAATATAATAACTATAAGTGTGTCTGATGAAGGCAATAACTATGACAGTGTCTGATGAAGGTAATAACTATGAGAGTGTCTGATGAAGGTAATAACTATAAGAGTGTCTGATGAAGGTAATAATCAGGAGAGTGTCTGATGAAGGTAATAACTATGAGAGTGTCTGATGAAGATAATAACTATGAGAGTGTCTGATGAAGGTAATAACTATGACAGTGTCTGATGAAGGTAATTAATAACTATGAGAGTGTCTGATGAAGGTAATAACCATGAGAGTGTCTGATGAAGATAATAATTATGAGATAAGAGTGTCTGATGAAGGTAATAACTATCAGAGTGTCTGATGAAGGTAATAACTATAAGAGTGTCTGATGAAGGTAATAACTATGAGAGTGTCTGATGCAGGTAATAACTATAAGCGTTTCTGATGAAGGTAATAACTATGAGAGCCCCTGATGAAGGTAATAACTATGAGAGTGTCTGATGAAGGTAATACATATGAGAGTGTCTGATGAAGATAATAACTATAAGAGTGTCTGATGAAGGTAATAACTAGGACAGTGTATGATGAAGGTAATAACTATGAGAGTGTCTGATGAAGGTAATAACTATGAGAGTGTCTGAGGAAGATAATAACTATAAGAGTGTCTGATGAAGATAATAACTATGAGGGTGTCTGATGAAGGTAATAACTATGACAGTGTCTGATGAAGGTAATTAATAACTATGAGAGTGTTTGATTAAGGTAATAACCATGAGAGTGTCTGATGAAGATAATAACTATAAGATAAGAGTGTCTGATGAAGGTAATAACTATGAGAGTGTCTGATGAAGGTAATAACTATGAGAGTGTCTGATGAAGGTAAGAACTATGAGAGTGTCAGATGAAGGTAATAACTATGAGAGTGTCTGATGAAGGTAATAACTATGAGAGTGTCTGATGAAGGTAATAACTATGAGAGTGTCTGATGAAGGTAAGAACTATGAGAGTGTCAGATGAAGGTAATAACTATGAGAGTGTCTGGTGAAGGTAATAACTCTGAAAATGTCTGATGAAGGTAATAACTATGAGAGTGTCAGATGAAGGTAATAACTATGAGAGTGTCTGATGCAGGTAATAACTATGAGAGTGTCAGATGAAGGTAATAACTATGAGAGTGTCTGATGAAGGTAATAACTATGAGAGTGTCTGATGAAGGTAATAACTATGAGAGTGTCTGATGAAGGTAAGAACTATGAGAGTGTCAGATGAAGGTAATAACTATGAGAGTGTCTGGTGAAGGTAATAACTATGAAAGTGTCTGATGAAGGTAATAACTATGAGAGTGTCTGATGAAGGTAATAACTATGAGAGTTTCTGATGAAGGTAATAACTATGAGAGTGTTTGATGAAGGTAATAACTATAAGAGTGTCTGGTGAAGGTAATAACTATGAGAGTGTCTGATGAAGGTAATAACTATGACAGTGTCTGATGAAGGTAATAACTATGAGAGTGTCTGATGAAGGTAATAACTATGAGAGTGTCTAATGAAGGTAATAACTATGAGAGTGTCTGATGAAGGTAATAACTATGAGAGTGTCTGAAGAAGATAATAACTATAAGTGTCTCATGAAGGTAATAACTATGACAGTGTCTGATGAAGGTAATAACTATGAGAGTGTCTGATGAAGGGAATAACTATGAGAGTGTCTGATGAAGGTAATAACTATGAGAGTGTCTGATGAAGGTGATAACTATGAGAGTGTCTGAAGAAGGTTTTTCCAGAAATGCATTGCGAACCACATTTTATATATTTATCTTTTAATAACGCAGTCAAGTCATTCTCCGTGTTGGAATTCTATTTTCAATGCGATCAGGAATTTCATGAGTTTGACATCATTGTGTCAGGTTTTATCCACCAGTCGTACATTTTTTAGTTAGAAAGAGGTGTAAGAGCCGAATGGACAATGGGGCAATTACCTCCAAAACGCACACACACACACACACACTTAAAAAGTGGGGGAGGGGAAAACTATGTTCTTTGACAAAACTTTTAGAAAAAGCTGAATAATTTCTAGCATGGATGCAAATAAGAAATATTGTCCAGTTTGGTTTAAGGATATGCCTTGAAACCAAAATGCCTTTTTTTTTAGCGGTCCACTCCTAAGACCCCCTCCACTTTCCGGTCATCTCCTACGCCTCTGCTTGAAAATCCATTCTCTAAATATCTTATTGATGGCCTGTTTCGTGATGTTTTCTTTGAATATAATAAAACCAAAGGGATTATATTCTTATCAACATAATCATAAGATAATTGAACTAAAAGATATCACTTAATTTATAAAAATAATTGTATTATATTGCTTTCAACATAAACTTGAGCTAAATGAATGTTATGTAATATAGGAAAATTAGCTAATTATTTTAGCTCAGAATAGTTGAGCTAAGTAAATATCACTTAGTATATAAACAAAATCAGTGTATTATATTTTTATGAAAATAAACGTAAGGTATTGAACCAAAAAATATCAGTTAGTTCGTGAAAATGATTGTATTATATTGTTTTGAGCATAAGCTTGAGCTAAATGAATCTCACTTAATATAAGAAACTCAGTGTATTATATTTCTATGAACGTAAACATAGAATATCAGACTAATAGATATCGCATAATTAGTGAAAATCTGATTTCATTCAAGCGTCGAGTTTCTTGTGGGGGTTTTCTCATATTTACTACTGTAGACCAATGGACCGCCTCTCAATTTCATGTCAATCTTCGTAGGTGGTGATAGGTCTGTAATTAACAAAGAATGACTTTGAAAAAACCTCTCGTCTATATCTTAAGTAAATTAAACGAAGAAGAAAGATTTAAATGATATTTATTTTTTCACATATCAGTGTAGATTTTAGATTCTTATCACCCATTGACATTGTTAAAGGCCACTGGGAATTATCTTATAGGGGTATTTAAGATTTTTAACACTGTAGTGAAGGTCATTATATATATATAAAGTCAAATGTGATAAAATTATTGGAGTAATATATTAAAATGAAAGGAAAATTACCTGTCCATGTTATACGTCATAGTTATTTTTTATAGCTGTTGTTTGTTTTTTATTATTATACACGTGTCGGTTGTTTTTGTTATATGTGGTGGTTGTTTCGTTTTCATCTGTTGGTTGATTGTATACATTCGTTGAGTTTTTTTTTCATGTGTTCGTTACTTATTCTTACATGCATTGTTTTGTTTACAAGAGTTCCTGTTGGTTAAGTCGAAGTCATTATTTCGAAAGTTTACGGTCACCATCATGATTTGGTTGACCGTTATGAAATATATGTGCCACAAATGACCACGGATATGTTCCGATTGTCGTAAGCACTTACCGGTCCTTTCCGCATTCGTGACTTATCACCGGGTTTACTCGACTGGTGTCATTAGTGGACCAGGAACTGCTCATCCTTCCGGAGCACCTGAGTTCACCCCCGGTTTTTAGTGGGGTTCGTGTTACTCGATCGTTAGTATTATGTGTATGTTTTGTAGATCGATGTTTGTCCTTTTGTTCTTTTTCTTTTGGTCTTTGTATTATCTTTTCTGCTTTAATTTACGGATATGATTACATCTGTGGTATCTTCAAGATCTTCTCAGTTGTGTTTTACATCTGTTTATTGTTTTCTCAGCATGTGTTAGTTGTGTTTTATAACTGTTTATTGTTTTCTCAGCATGTGTTAGTTGTGTTTTACATCTGTTTATTGTTTTCTCAGCATGTGTTAGTTGTGTTTTACATCTGTTTATTGTTTTCTCAGCATGTGTTAGTTGTGTTTTAAATCTGTTTATTGTTTTCTCGGCATGTGTTAGTTGTGTTTTACATCTGTTTATTGTTTTCTCGGCATGTGTTAGTTGTATTTTACATCTGTTTATTGTTTTCTCGGCATGTGTTAGTTGTGTTTTACATCTGTTTATTGTTTTCTCAGCATGTGTTAGTTGTATTTTACATCTGTTTATTGTTTTCTCAGCATGTGTTAGTTGTATTTTACATCTGTTTATTGTTTTCTCGGCATGTGTTAGTTGTGTTTTACATCTGTTTATTGTTTTCTCAGCATGTGTTAGTTGTATTTTACATCTGTTTATTGTTTCTCAGCATGTGTCAGTTGTATTTTACATCTGTTTATTGTTTTCTCGGCATGTGTTAGTTGTGTTTTACATCTGTTTATTGTTTCTCAGCATGTGTTAGTTGTGTTTTACATCTGTTTATTTTTTCTCAGCATGTGTTAGTTGTGTTTTACATCTGTTTATTGTTTCTCAGCATGTGTTAGTTGTGTTTTACATCTGTTTATTGTTTTCTCAGCATGTGTTAGTTGTGTTTTACATCTGTTTATTGTTTTCTCAGCATGTGTTAGTTGTATTTTACATCTGTTTATTGTTTTCTCGGCATGTGTTAGTTGTGTTTTACATCTGTTTATTGTTTCTCAGCATGTGTTAGTTGTGTTTTACATCTGTTTATTTTTTCTCAGCATGTGTTAGTTGTGTTTTACATCTGTTTATTGTTTCTCAGCATGTGTTAGTTGTGTTTTACATCTGTTTATTGTTTTCTCAGCATGTGTTAGTTGTGTTTTACATCTGTTTATTGTTTTCTCAGCATGTGTTAGTTGTATTTTACATCTGTTTATTGTTTTCTCGGCATGTGTTAGTTGTGTTTTACATCTGTTTATTGTTTTCTCAGCATGTGTTAGTTGTATTTTACATCTGTTTATTGTTTCTCAGCATGTGTCAGTTGTATTTTACATCTGTTTATTGTTTTCTCGGCATGTGTTAGTTGTGTTTTACATCTGTTTATTGTTTCTCAGCATGTGTTAGTTGTGTTTTACATCTGTTTATTTTTTCTCAGCATGTGTTAGTTGTGTTTTACATCTGTTTATTGTTTCTCAGCATGTGTTAGTTGTGTTTTACATCTGTTTATTGTTTTCTCAGCATGTGTTAGTTGTGTTTTACATCTGTTTATTGTTTCTCAGCATGTGTCAGTTGTGTTTTACATCTGTTTATTGTTTTCTCAGCATGTGTTAGTTGTGTTTTAAATCTGTTTATTGTTTTCTCAGCATGTGTTAGTTGTGTTTTACATCTGTTTATTGTTTTCTCAGCATGTGTTAGTTGTGTTTTAAATCTGTTTATTGTTTTCTCAGCATGTGTTAGTTGTGTTTTACATCTGTTTATTGTTTTCTCAGCATGTGTTAGTTGTGTTTTAAATCTGTTTATTGTTTTCTCGGCATGTGTTAGTTGTGTTTTACATCTGTTTATTGTTTTCTCGGCATGTGTTTGTTGTGTTTTACATCTGTTTATTGTTTTCTCGGCATGTGTTAGTTGTATTTTACATCTGTTTATTGTTTTCTCGGCATGTGTTAGTTGTGTTTTACATCTGTTTATTGTTTTCTCAGCATGTGTTAGTTGTATTTTACATCTGTTTATTGTTTTCTCAGCATGTGTTAGTTGTATTTTACATCTGTTTATTGTTTTCTCGGCATGTGTTAGTTGTGTTTTACATCTGTTTATTGTTTTCTGAGCATGTGTTAGTTGTGTTTTACATCTGTTTATTGTTTCTCAGCATGTGTTAGTTGTGTTTTATATCTGTTTATTGTTTTCTCAGCATGTGTTAGTTGTGTTTTACATCTGTTTATTGTTTTCTCAGCATGTGTCAGTTGTGTTTTACATCTGTGTATTGTTTTCTCAGCATGTGTTAGTTGTGTTTTACATCTGTTTATTGTTTTCTCAGCATGTGTTAGTTGTGCTTTACATCTGTTTATTGTTTTCTCAGCATGTGTTAGTTGTGTTTTACATCTATTTATTGTTTTCTCAGCATGTGTCAGTTGTGTTTTACATCTGTGTATTGTTTTCTCAGCATGTGTTAGTTGTGTTTTACATCTGTTTATTGTTTTCTCAGCATGTGTTAGTTGTGTTTTACATCTGTTTATTGTTTCTCAGCATGTGTCAGTTGTGTTTTACATCTGTTTATTGTTTTCTCAGCATGTGTTAGTTGTGTTTTACATCTGTTTATTGTTTCTCAGCATGTGTCAGTTGTGTTTTACATCTGTGTATTGTTTTCTCAGCATGTGTTAGTTGTGTTTTACATCTGTTTATTGTTTTCTCAGCATGTGTTAGTTGTGTTTTACATCTGTTTATTGTTTTCTCAGCATGTGTTAGTTGTGTTTTACATCTGTTTATTGTTTTCTCAGCATGTGTTAGTTGTGTTTTATATCTGTTTATTGTTTTCTCAGCATGTGTTAGTTGTATTTTACATCTGTTTATTGTTTTCTCAGCATGTGTTAGTTGTGTTTTACATCTGTTTATTGTTTTTTCAGCATGTGTCAGTTGTGTTTTACATCTGTGTATTGTTTTCTCAGCATGTGTTAGTTGTGTTTTACATCTGTTTATTGTTTTCTCAGCATGTGTTAGTTGTGTTTTACATCTGTTTATTGTTTTCTCAGCATGTGTTAGTTGTGTTTTACATCTGTTTATTGTTTTCTCAGCATGTGTTAGTTGTGTTTTACATCTGTTTATTGTTTTCTCAGCATGTGTTAGTTGTGTTTTATATCTGTTTATTGTTTTGTCAGCATGTGTTAGTTGTATTTTACATCTGTTTATTGTTTTCTCAGCATGTGTTAGTTGTGTTTTACATCTGTTTATTGTTTTCTCAGCATGTGTCAGTTGTGTTTTACATCTGTGTATTGTTTTCTCAGCATGTGTTAGTTGTGTTTTACATCTGTTTATTGTTTTCTCAGCATGTGTTAGTTGTGTTTTACATCTGTTTATTGTTTTCTCAGCATGTGTTAGTTGTGTTTTACATCTGTTTATTGTTTTCTCAGCATGTGTTAGTTGTGTTTTACATCTGTGTATTGTTTTCTCAGCATGTGTTAGTTGTGTTTTACATCTGTTTATTGTTTTCTCAGCATGTGTTAGTTGTGTTTTACATCTGTTTATTGTTTTCTCAGCATGTGTTAGTTGTGTTTTACATCTGTTTATTGTTTCTCAGCATGTGTTAGTTGTGTTTTACATCTGTTTATTGTTTTCTCAGCATGTGTTAGTTGTGTTTTACATCTGTTTATTGTTTCTCAGCATGTGTCAGTTGTGTTTTACATCTGTTTATTGTTTTCTCAGCATGTGTTAGTTGTGTTTTACATCTGTTTATTGTTTTCTCAGCATGTGTTAGTTGTGTTTTACATCTGTTTATTGTTTTCTCAGCATGTGTTAGTTGTGTTTTAAATCTGTTTATTGTTTTCTCGGCATGTGTTAGTTGTGTTTTACATCTGTTTATTGTTTTCTCGGCATGTGTTTGTTGTGTTTTACATCTGTTTATTGTTTTCTCGGCATGTGTTAGTTGTATTTTACATCTGTTTATTGTTTTCTCGGCATGTGTTAGTTGTGTTTTACATCTGTTTATTGTTTTCTCAGCATGTGTTAGTTGTATTTTACATCTGTTTATTGTTTTCTCAGCATGTGTTAGTTGTATTTTACATCTGTTTATTGTTTTCTCGGCATGTGTTAGTTGTGTTTTACATCTGTTTATTGTTTTCTGAGCATGTGTTAGTTGTGTTTTACATCTGTTTATTGTTTCTCAGCATGTGTTAGTTGTGTTTTATATCTGTTTATTGTTTTCTCAGCATGTGTTAGTTGTGTTTTACATCTGTTTATTGTTTTCTCAGCATGTGTCAGTTGTGTTTTACATCTGTGTATTGTTTTCTCAGCATGTGTTAGTTGTGTTTTACATCTGTTTATTGTTTTCTCAGCATGTGTTAGTTGTGCTTTACATCTGTTTATTGTTTTCTCAGCATGTGTTAGTTGTGTTTTACATCTATTTATTGTTTTCTCAGCATGTGTCAGTTGTGTTTTACATCTGTGTATTGTTTTCTCAGCATGTGTTAGTTGTGTTTTACATCTGTTTATTGTTTTCTCAGCATGTGTTAGTTGTGTTTTACATCTGTTTATTGTTTCTCAGCATGTGTCAGTTGTGTTTTACATCTGTTTATTGTTTTCTCAGCATGTGTTAGTTGTGTTTTACATCTGTTTATTGTTTCTCAGCATGTGTCAGTTGTGTTTTACATCTGTGTATTGTTTTCTCAGCATGTGTTAGTTGTGTTTTACATCTGTTTATTGTTTTCTCAGCATGTGTTAGTTGTGTTTTACATCTGTTTATTGTTTTCTCAGCATGTGTTAGTTGTGTTTTACATCTGTTTATTGTTTTCTCAGCATGTGTTAGTTGTGTTTTATATCTGTTTATTGTTTTCTCAGCATGTGTTAGTTGTATTTTACATCTGTTTATTGTTTTCTCAGCATGTGTTAGTTGTGTTTTACATCTGTTTATTGTTTTTTCAGCATGTGTCAGTTGTGTTTTACATCTGTGTATTGTTTTCTCAGCATGTGTTAGTTGTGTTTTACATCTGTTTATTGTTTTCTCAGCATGTGTTAGTTGTGTTTTACATCTGTTTATTGTTTTCTCAGCATGTGTTAGTTGTGTTTTACATCTGTTTATTGTTTTCTCAGCATGTGTTAGTTGTGTTTTACATCTGTTTATTGTTTTCTCAGCATGTGTCAGTTGTGTTTTATATCTGTTTATTGTTTTGTCAGCATGTGTTAGTTGTATTTTACATCTGTTTATTGTTTTCTCAGCATGTGTTAGTTGTGTTTTACATCTGTTTATTGTTTTCTCAGCATGTGTCAGTTGTGTTTTACATCTGTGTATTGTTTTCTCAGCATGTGTTAGTTGTGTTTTACATCTGTTTATTGTTTTCTCAGCATGTGTTAGTTGTGTTTTACATCTGTTTATTGTTTTCTCAGCATGTGTTAGTTGTGTTTTACATCTGTGTATTGTTTTCTCAGCATGTGTTAGTTGTGTTTTACATCTGTTTATTGTTTTCTCAGCATGTGTTAGTTGTGTTTTACATCTGTTTATTGTTTTCTCAGCATGTGTTAGTTGTGTTTTATATCTGTTTATTGTTTTCACAGCATGTGTTAGTTGTATTTTACATCTGTTTATTGTTTTCTCAGCATGTGTTAGTTGTGATTTACATCTGTTTATTGTTTTCTCAGCATGTGTTAGTTGTGTTTTATATCTGTTTATTGTTTTCTCAGCATGTGTTAGTTGTATTTTACATCTGTTTATTGTTTTCTCAGCATGTGTTAGTTGTGTTTTACATCTGTTTATTGTTTCTCAGCATGTGTTAGTTGTGTTTTATATCTGTTTATTGTTTTCTCAGCATGTGTCAGTTGTGTTTTACATCTGTGTATTGTTTTCTCAGCATGTGTTAGTTGTGTTTTACATCTGTTTATTGTTTTCTCAGCATGTGTTAGTTGTGTTTTACATCTGTTTATTGTTTTCTGAGCATGTGTTAGTTGTGTTTTACATCTGTTTATTGTTTCTCAGCATGTGTTAGTTGTGTTTTATATCTGTTTATTGTTTTCTCAGCATGTGTCAGTTGTGTTTTACATCTGTGTATTGTTTTCTCAGCATGTGTTAGTTGTGTTTTACATCTGTTTATTGTTTCTCAGCATGTGTTAGTTGTGTTTTATATCTGTTTATTGTTTCTCAGCATGTGTTAGTTGTGTTTTACATCTGTTTATTGTTTTCTCAGCATGTGTCAGTTGTGCTTTACATCTGTGTATTGTTTTCTCAGCATGTGTTAGTTGTGTTTTACATCTGTTTATTGTTTTCTCAGCATGTGTTAGTTGTGTTTTACATCTGTTTATTGTTTTCTCAGCATGTGTTAGTTGTGTTTTACATCTGTTTATTGTTTTCTCAGCATGTGTTAGTTGTGTTTTACATCTGTTTATTGTTTTCTCAGCATGTGTTAGTTGTGTTTTACATCTGTTTATTGTTTTCTCAGCATGTGTTAGTTGTGTTTTACATCTGTTTATTGTTTTCTCAGCATGTGTTAGTTGTGTTTTACATCTGTTTATTGTTTCTCAGCATGTGTTAGTTGTGTTTTACATCTGTTTATTGTTTTCTGAGCATGTGTTAGTTGTGTTTTACATCTGTTTATTGTTTCTCAGCATGTGTTAGTTGTGTTTTATATCTGTTTATTGTTTTCTCAGCATGTGTCAGTTGTGTTTTATATCTGTTTATTGTTTTCTCAGCATGTGTCAGTTGTGTTTTACATCTGTGTATTGTTTTCTCAGCATGTGTTAGTTGTGTTTTACATCTGTTTATTGTTTTCTCAGCATGTGTTAGTTGTGTTTTACATCTGTTTATTGTTTTCTCAGCATGTGTTAGTTGTGTTTTACATCTGTTTATTGTTTTCTCAGCATGTGTTAGTTGTGTTTTACATCTCTTTATTGTTTTCTCAGCATATGTTAGTTGTATTTTACATCTGTTTATTGTTTTCTCAGCATGTGTTAGTTGTATTTTACATCTGTTTATTGTTTTCTCGGCATGTGTTAGTTGTGTTTTACATCTGTTTATTGTTTCTCAGCATGTGTTAGTTGTATTTTACATCTGTTTATTGTTTTCTCAGCATGTGTTAGTTGTATTTTACATCTGTTTATTGTTTTCTCAGCATATGTTAGTTGTATTTTACATCTGTTTATTGTTTTCTCAGCATGTGTTAGTTGTATTTTACATCTGTTTATTGTTTTCTCGGCATGTGTTAGTTGTATTTTACATCTGTTTATTGTTTTCTCGGCATGTGTTAGTTGTGTTTTACATCTGTTTATTGTTTCTCAGCATGTGTCAGTTGTGTTTTACATCTGTTTATTGTTTTCTCGGCATGTGTTAGTTGTGTTTTACATCTGTTTACTGTTTCTCAGCATGTGTTAGTTGTGTTTTACATCTGTTTATTTTTTCTCAGCATGTGTTAGTTGTGTTTTACATCTGTTTATTGTTTTCTCAGCATGTGTTAGTTGTGTTTTACATCTGTTTATTGTTTTCTCAGCATGTGTCAGTTGTGTTTTACATCTGTTTATTGTTTTCTCAGCATGTGTTAGTTGTGTTTTACATCTCTTTATTGTTTTCTCAGCATGTGTTAGTTGTGTTTTACATCTGTGTATTGTTTTCTCAGCATGTGTTAGTTGTGTTTTACATCTGTTTATTGTTTTCTCAGCATGTGTTAGTTGTGTTTTACATCTGTTTATTGTTTTCTCAGCATGTGTCAGTTGTGTTTTACATCTGTTTATTGTTTTCTCAGCATGTGTTAGTTGTGTTTTACATCTCTTTATTGTTTTCTGAGCATGTGTTAGTTGTGTTTTACATCTGTTTATTGTTTTCTCAGCATGTGTTAGTTGTGTTTTACATCTGTTTATTGTTTTCTCAGCATGTGTTAGTTGTGTTTTATATCTGTTTATTGTTTTCTCAGCATGTGTTTGTTGTATTTTACATCTGTTTATTGTTTTCTCAGCATGTGTTAGTTGTATTTTACATCTGTTTATTGTTTTCTCAGCATGTGTTAGTTGTGTTTTATATCTGTTTATTGTTTTCTCAGCATGTGTTAGTTGTGTTTTACATCTGTTTATTTTTTCTCAGCATGTGTTAGTTGTGTTTTACATCTGTTTATTGTTTCTCAGCATGTGTTAGTTGTGTTTTACATCTGTTTATTGTTTTCTCAGCATGTGTTAGTTGTATTTTACATCTGTTTATTGTTTTCTCAGCATGTGTTAGTTGTATTTTACATCTGTTTATTGTTTTCTCAGCATGTGTTAGTTGTGTTTTACATCTGTTTATTGTTTTCTCAGCATGTGTTAGTTGTATTTTACATCTGTTTATTGTTTTCTCAGCATGTGTTAGTTGTATTTTACATCTGTTTATTGTTTTCTCAGCATGTGTTAGTTGTGTTTTATATCTGTTTATTGTTTTCTCAGCATGTGTTAGTTGTATTTTACATCTGTTTATTGTTTTCTCAGCATGTGTTAGTTGTGTTTTACATCTGTTTATTGTTTTCTCAGCATGTGTTAGTTGTATTTTACATCTGTTTATTGTTTTCTCAGCATGTGTTAGTTGTATTTTACATCTGTTTATTGTTTTCTCAGCATGTGTTAGTTGTGTTTTATATCTGTTTATTGTTTTCTCAGCATGTGTTAGTTGTGTTTTACATCTGTTTATTTTTTCTCAGCATGTGTTAGTTGTGTTTTACATCTGTTTATTGTTTCTCAGCATGTGTTAGTTGTGTTTTACATCTGTTTATTGTTTTCTCAGCATGTGTTAGTTGTATTTTACATCTGTTTATTGTTTTCTCAGCATGTGTTAGTTGTATTTTACATCTGTTTATTGTTTTCTGAGCATGTGTTAGTTGTGTTTTACATCTGTTTATTGTTTCTCAGCATGTGTTAGTTGTGTTTTACATCTGTTTATTGTTTTCTGAGCATGTGTTAGTTGTGTTTTACATCTGTTTATTGTTTTCTCAGCATGTGTTAGTTGTGTTTTATAACTGTTTATTGTTTTCTCAGCATGTGTTAGTTGTGTTTTACATCTGTTTATTGTTTTCTCAGCATGTGTTAGTTGTGTTTTACATCTGTTTATTGTTTTCTCAGCATGTGTTAGTTGTGTTTTACATCTGTGTATTGTTTCTCAGCATGTGTTAGTTGTGTTTTACATCTGTTTATTGTTTTCTCAGCATGTGTTAGTTGTGTTTTACATCTGTTTATTGTTTTCTCAGCATGTGTTAGTTGTGTTTTACATCTTTTTATTGTTTTCTCAGCATGTGTTAGTTGTGTTTTACATCTGTTTATTTTTTCTCAGCATGTGTTAGTTGTGTTTTACATCTGTTTATTGTTTTCTGAGCATGTGTTAGTTGTGTTTTACATCTGTATATTGTTTTCTCAGCATGTGTTAGTTGTGTTTTACATCTGTTTATTGTTTTCTCAGCATGTGTTAGTTGTGTTTTACATCTCTTTATTGTTTTCTCAGCATGTGTTAGTTGTGTTTTATATCTATTTATTGTTTTCTCAGCATGTGTTAGTTGTGTTTTACATCTGTTTATTGTTTTCTCAGCATGTGTTAGTTGTGTTTTACATCTGTTTATTGTTTCTCAGCATGTGTTAGTTGTGTTTTATATCTGTTTATTGTTTTCTCAGCATGTGTTAGTTGTGTTATACATCTGTTTATTGTTTTCTCAGCATGTGTTAGTTGTGTTTTGCATCTGTTTATTGTTTTCTCAGCATGTGTTAGTTGTGTTTTACATCTGTTTATTGTTTTCTCAGCATGTGTTAGTTGTGTTTTATATCTGTTTATTGTTTTCTCAGCATGTGTTAGTTGTGTTTTACATCTGTTTATTGTTTTCTCAGCATGTGTTAGTTGTGTTTTACATCTGTTTATTGTTTTGTCAGCATGTGTTAGTTGTATTTTATATCTGTTAATTCTTTTCTCAGCATGTGTTAGTTGTGTTTTACATCTGTGTATTGTTTTCTCAGCATGTGTTAGTTGTATTTTACATCTGTTTATTGTTTTCTCAGCATGTGTTAGTTGTGTTTTACATCTGTTTATTGTTTTCTCAGCATGTGTTAGTTATATTTTACATCTGTTTATTGTTTTCTCAGCATGTGTTAGTTGTATTTTACATCTGTTTATTGTTTTCTCAGCATGTGTTAGTTGTGTTTTATATCTGTTTATTGTTTTCTCAGCATGTGTTAGTTGTATTTTACATCTGTTTATTGTTTTCTCAGCATGTGTTAGTTGTGTTTTACATCTGTTTATTGTTTTCTCAGCATGTGTTAGTTGTATTTTACATCTGTTTATTGTTTTCTCAGCATGTGTTAGTTGTATTTTACATCTGTTTATTGTTTTCTCAGCATGTGTTAGTTGTATTTTACATCTGTTTATTGTTTCTCAGCATGTGTCAGTTGTATTTTACATCTGTTTATTGTTTTCTCGGCATGTGTTAGTTGTCTTTTACATCTGTTTATTGTTTCTCAGCATGTGTTAGTTGTGTTTTACATCTGTTTATTTTTTCTCAGCATGTGTTAGTTGTGTTTTACATCTGTTTATTGTTTTCTCAGCATGTGTTAGTTGTGTTTTACATCTGTTTATTGTTTTCTCAGCATGTGTTAGTTGTGTTTTACATCTGTTTATTGTTTTCTCAGCATGTGTTAGTTGTGTTTTACATCTGTTTATTGTTTTCTCAGCATGTGTTAGTTGTGTTTTACATCTGTTTATTGTTTTCTCAGCATGTGTTAGTTGTGTTTTAAATCTGTTTATTTTTTTCTCGGCATGTGTTAGTTGTATTTTACATCTGTTTATTGTTTTCTCAGCATGTGTTAGTTGTGTTTTATATCTGTTTATTGTTTTCTCAGCATGTGTTAGTTGTATTTTACATCTGTTTATTGTTTTCTCAGCATGTGTTAGTTGTGTTTTACATCTGTTTATTGTTTTCTCAGCATGTGTTAGTTGTATTTTACATCTGTTTATTGTTTTCTCAGCATGTGTTAGTTGTATTTTACATCTGTTTATTGTTTTCTCAGCATGTGTTAGTTGTGTTTTATATCTGTTTATTGTTTTCTCAGCATGTGTTAGTTGTGTTTTACATCTGTTTATTTTTTCTCAGCATGTGTTAGTTGTGTTTTACATCTGTTTATTGTTTCTCAGCATGTGTTAGTTGTGTTTTACATCTGTTTATTGTTTTCTCAGCATGTGTTAGTTGTATTTTACATCTGTTTATTGTTTTCTCAGCATGTGTTAGTTGTATTTTACATCTGTTTATTGTTTTCTCAGCATGTGTTAGTTGTGTTTTACATCTGTTTATTGTTTTCTCAGCATGTGTTAGTTGTATTTTACATCTGTTTATTGTTTTCTCAGCATGTGTTAGTTGTATTTTACATTTGTTTATTGTTTTCTCAGCATGTGTTAGTTGTGTTTTATATCTGTTTATTGTTTTCTCAGCATGTGTTAGTTGTGTTTTACATCTGTTTATTTTTTCTCAGCATGTGTTAGTTGTGTTTTACATCTGTTTATTGTTTCTCAGCATGTGTTAGTTGTGTTTTACATCTGTTTATTGTTTTCTGAGCATGTGTTAGTTGTGTTTTACATCTGTTTATTGTTTTCTCAGCATGTGTTAGTTGTGTTTTATAACTGTTTATTGTTTTCTCAGCATGTGTTAGTTGTGTTTTACATCTGTTTATTGTTTTCTCAGCATGTGTTAGTTGTGTTTTACATCTGTTTATTGTTTTCTCAGCATGTGTTAGTTGTGTTTTACATCTGTGTATTGTTTCTCAGCATGTGTTAGTTGTGTTTTACATCTGTTTATTGTTTTCTCAGCATGTGTTAGTTGTGTTTTACATCTGTTTATTGTTTTCTCAGCATGTGTTAGTTGTGTTTTGCATCTTTTTATTGTTTTCTCAGCATGTGTTAGTTGTGTTTTACATCTGTTTATTTTTTCTCAGCATGTGTTAGTTGTGTTTTACATCTGTTTATTGTTTTCTGAGCATGTGTTAGTTGTGTTTTACATCTGTATATTGTTTTCTCAGCATGTGTTAGTTGTGTTTTACATCTGTTTATTGTTTTCTCAGCATGTGTTAGTTGTGTTTTACATCTCTTTATTGTTTTCTCAGCATGTGTTAGTTGTGTTTTATATCTATTTATTGTTTTCTCAGCATGTGTTAGTTGTGTTTTACATCTGTTTATTGTTTTCTCAGCATGTGTTAGTTGTGTTTTACATCTGTTTATTGTTTCTCAGCATGTGTTAGTTGTGTTTTATATCTGTTTATTGTTTTCTCAGCATGTGTTAGTTGTGTTATACATCTGTGTATTGTTTTCTCAGCATGTGTTAGTTGTGTTTTGCATCTGTTTATTGTTTTCTCAGCATGTGTTAGTTGTGTTTTACATCTGTTTATTGTTTTCTCAGCATGTGTTAGTTGTGTTTTATATCTGTTTATTGTTTTCTCAGCATGTGTTAGTTGTGTTTTACATCTGTTTATTGTTTTCTCAGCATGTGTTAGTTGTGTTTTACATCTGTTTATTGTTTTGTCAGCATGTGTTAGTTGTATTTTATATCTGTTAATTCTTTTCTCAGCATGTGTTAGTTGTGTTTTACATCTGTGTATTGTTTTCTCAGCATGTGTTAGTTGTATTTTACATCTGTTTATTGTTTTCTCAGCATGTGTTAGTTGTGTTTTACATCTGTTTATTGTTTTCTCAGCATGTGTTAGTTGTATTTTACATCTGTTTATTGTTTTCTCAGCATGTGTTAGTTGTATTTTACATCTGTTTATTGTTTTCTCAGCATGTGTTAGTTGTATTTTACATCTGTTTATTGTTTCTCAGCATGTGTCAGTTGTATTTTACATCTGTTTATTGTTTTCTCGGCATGTGTTAGTTGTCTTTTACATCTGTTTATTGTTTCTCAGCATGTGTTAGTTGTGTTTTACATCTGTTTATTTTTTCTCAGCATGTGTTAGTTGTGTTTTACATCTGTTTATTGTTTTCTCAGCATGTGTTAGTTGTGTTTTACATCTGTTTATTGTTTCTCAGCATGTGTCAGTTGTGTTTTACATCTGTTTATTGTTTTCTCAGCATGTGTTAGTTGTGTTTTACATCTGTTTATTGTTTTCTCAGCATGTGTTAGTTGTGTTTTACATCTGTGTATTGTTTTCTCGGCATGTGTTAGTTGTATTTTACATCTGTTTATTGTTTTCTCGGCATGTGTTAGTTGTGTTTTACATCTGTTTATTGTTTTCTCAGCATGTGTTAGTTGTGTTTTACATCTGTTTATTGTTTTCTCAGCATGTGTTAGTTGTGTTTTACATCTGTTTATTGTTTCTCAGCATGTGTTAGTTGTGTTTTATATCTGTTTATTGTTTTCTCAGCATGTGTTAGTTGTGTTTTACATCTGTTTATTGTTTTCTCAGCATGTGTCAGTTGTGTTTTACATCTGTGTATTGTTTTCTCAGCATGTGTTAGTTGTGTTTTACATCTGTTTATTGTTTTCTCGGCATGTGTTAGTTGTGCTTTACATCTGTTTATTGTTTTCTCAGCATGTGTTAGTTGTGTTTTACATCTGTTTATTGTTTTCTCAGCATGTGTCAGTTGTGTTTTACATCTGTGTATTGTTTTCTCAGCATGTGTTAGTTGTGTTTTACATCTGTTTATTGTTTTCTCAGCATGTGTTAGTTGTGTTTTACATCTGTTTATTGTTTCTCAGCATGTGTCAGTTGTGTTTTACATCTGTTTATTGTTTTCTCAGCATGTGTTAGTTGTGTTTTACATCTGTTTATTGTTTCTCAGCATGTGTCAGTTGTGTTTTACATCTGTGTATTGTTTTCTCAGCATGTGTTAGTTGTGTTTTACATCTGTTTATTGTTTTCTCAGCATGTGTTAGTTGTGTTTTACATCTGTTTATTGTTTTCTCAGCATGTGTTAGTTGTGTTTTACATCTGTTTATTGTTTTCTCAGCATGTGTTAGTTGTGTTTTATATCTGTTTATTGTTTTCTCAGCATGTGTTAGTTGTATTTTACATCTGTTTATTGTTTTCTCAGCATGTGTTAGTTGTGTTTTACATCTGTTTATTGTTTTTTCAGCATGTGTCAGTTGTGTTTTACATCTGTGTATTGTTTTCTCAGCATGTGTTAGTTGTGTTTTACATCTGTTTATTGTTTTCTCAGCATGTGTTAGTTGTGTTTTACATCTGTTTATTGTTTTCTCAGCATGTGTTAGTTGTGTTTTACATCTGTTTATTGTTTTCTCAGCATGTGTTAGTTGTGTTTTACATCTGTTTATTGTTTTCTCAGCATGTGTTAGTTGTGTTTTATATCTGTTTATTGTTTTCTCAGCATGTGTTAGTTGTATTTTACATCTGTTTATTGTTTTCTCAGCATGTGTTAGTTGTGTTTTACATCTGTTTATTGTTTTCTCAGCATGTGTCAGTTGTGTTTTACATCTGTGTATTGTTTTCTCAGCATGTGTTAGTTGTGTTTTACATCTGTTTATTGTTTTCTCAGCATGTGTTAGTTGTGTTTTACATCTGTTTATTGTTTTCTCAGCATGTGTTAGTTGTGTTTTACATCTGTTTATTGTTTTCTCAGCATGTGTTAGTTGTGTTTTACATCTGTTTATTGTTTTCTCAGCATGTGTTAGTTGTGTTTTACATCTGTGTATTGTTTTCTCAGCATGTGTTAGTTGTGTTTTACATCTGTTTATTGTTTTCTCAGCATGTGTTAGTTGTGTTTTACATCTGTTTATTGTTTTCTCAGCATGTGTTAGTTGTGTTTTATATCTGTTTATTGTTTTCTCAGCATGTGTTAGTTGTATTTTACATCTGTTTATTGTTTTCTCAGCATGTGTTAGTTGTGTTTTACATCTGTTTATTGTTTTCTCAGCATGTGTTAGTTGTGTTTTATATCTGTTTATTGTTTTCTCAGTATGTGTTAGTTGTATTTTACATCTGTTTATTGTTTTCTCAGCATGTGTTAGTTGTGTTTTACATCTGTTTATTGTTTCTCAGCATGTGTTAGTTGTGTTTTATATCTGTTTATTGTTTTCTCAGCATGTGTCAGTTGTGTTTTACATCTGTGTATTGTTTTCTCAGCATGTGTTAGTTGTGTTTTACATCTGTTTATTGTTTTCTCAGCATGTGTTAGTTGTGTTTTACATCTGTTTATTGTTTTCTCAGCATGTGTTAGTTGTGTTTTACATCTGTTTATTGTTTTCTGAGCATGTGTTAGTTGTGTTTTACATCTGTTTATTGTTTCTCAGCATGTGTTAGTTGTGTTTTATATCTGTTTATTGTTTTCTCAGCATGTGTCAGTTGTGTTTTACATCTGTGTATTGTTTTCTCAGCATGTGTTAGTTGTGTTTTACATCTGTTTATTGTTTCTCAGCATGTGTTAGTTGTGTTTTATATCTGTTTATTGTTTCTCAGCATGTGTTAGTTGTGTTTTATATCTGTTTATTGTTTTCTCAGCATGTGTTAGTTGTGTTTTATATCTGTTTATTGTTTTCTCAGCATGTGTTAGTTGTATTTTACATCTGTTTATTGTTTTCTCAGCATGTGTTAGTTGTGTTTTACATCTGTTTATTGTTTTTTCAGCATGTGTCAGTTGTGTTTTACATCTGTGTATTGTTTTCTCAGCATGTGTTAGTTGTGTTTTACATCTGTTTATTGTTTTCTCAGCATGTGTTAGTTGTGTTTTACATCTGTTTATTGTTTTCTCAGCATGTGTTAGTTGTGTTTTACATCTGTTTATTGTTTTCTCAGCATGTGTTAGTTGTGTTTTACATCTGTTTATTGTTTTCTCAGCATGTGTTAGTTGTGTTTTATATCTGTTTATTGTTTTCTCAGCATGTGTTAGTTGTATTTTACATCTGTTTATTGTTTTCTCAGCATGTGTTAGTTGTGTTTTACATCTGTTTATTGTTTTCTCAGCATGTGTCAGTTGTGTTTTACATCTGTGTATTGTTTTCTCAGCATGTGTTAGTTGTGTTTTACATCTGTTTATTGTTTTCTCAGCATGTGTTAGTTGTGTTTTACATCTGTGTATTGTTTTCTCAGCATGTGTTAGTTGTGTTTTACATCTGTTTATTGTTTTCTCAGCATGTGTTAGTTGTGTTTTACATCTGTTTATTGTTTTCTCAGCATGTGTTAGTTGTGTTTTATATCTGTTTATTGTTTTCTCAGCATGTGTTAGTTGTATTTTACATCTGTTTATTGTTTTCTCAGCATGTGTTAGTTGTGTTTTACATCTGTTTATTGTTTTCTCAGCATGTGTTAGTTGTGTTTTATATCTGTTTATTGTTTTCTCAGTATGTGTTAGTTGTATTTTACATCTGTTTATTGTTTTCTCAGCATGTGTTAGTTGTGTTTTACATCTGTTTATTGTTTCTCAGCATGTGTTAGTTGTGTTTTATATCTGTTTATTGTTTTCTCAGCATGTGTCAGTTGTGTTTTACATCTGTGTATTGTTTTCTCAGCATGTGTTAGTTGTGTTTTACATCTGTTTATTGTTTTCTCAGCATGTGTTAGTTGTGTTTTACATCTGTTTATTGTTTTCTCAGCATGTGTTAGTTGTGTTTTACATCTGTTTATTGTTTTCTGAGCATGTGTTAGTTGTGTTTTACATCTGTTTATTGTTTCTCAGCATGTGTTAGTTGTGTTTTATATCTGTTTATTGTTTTCTCAGCATGTGTCAGTTGTGTTTTACATCTGTGTATTGTTTTCTCAGCATGTGTTAGTTGTGTTTTACATCTGTTTATTGTTTCTCAGCATGTGTTAGTTGTGTTTTATATCTGTTTATTGTTTCTCAGCATGTGTTAGTTGTGTTTTATATCTGTTTATTGTTTTCTCAGCATGTGTTAGTTGTGTTTTATATCTGTTTATTGTTTTCTCAGCATGTGTTAGTTGTATTTTACATCTGTTTATTGTTTTCTCAGCATGTGTTAGTTGTGTTTTACATCTGTTTATTGTTTTTTCAGCATGTGTCAGTTGTGTTTTACATCTGTGTATTGTTTTCTCAGCATGTGTTAGTTGTGTTTTACATCTGTTTATTGTTTTCTCAGCATGTGTTAGTTGTGTTTTACATCTGTTTATTGTTTTCTCAGCATGTGTTAGTTGTGTTTTACATCTGTTTATTGTTTTCTCAGCATGTGTTAGTTGTGTTTTACATCTGTTTATTGTTTTCTCAGCATGTGTTAGTTGTGTTTTATATCTGTTTATTGTTTTCTCAGCATGTGTTAGTTGTATTTTACATCTGTTTATTGTTTTCTCAGCATGTGTTAGTTGTGTTTTACATCTGTTTATTGTTTTCTCAGCATGTGTCAGTTGTGTTTTACATCTGTGTATTGTTTTCTCAGCATGTGTTAGTTGTGTTTTACATCTGTTTATTGTTTTCTCAGCATGTGTTAGTTGTGTTTTACATCTGTTTATTGTTTTCTCAGCATGTGTTAGTTGTGTTTTACATCTGTTTATTGTTTTCTCAGCATGTGTTAGTTGTGTTTTACATCTGTTTATTGTTTTCTCAGCATGTGTTAGTTGTGTTTTACATCTGTGTATTGTTTTCTCAGCATGTGTTAGTTGTGTTTTACATCTGTTTATTGTTTTCTCAGCATGTGTTAGTTGTGTTTTACATCTGTTTATTGTTTTCTCAGCATGTGTTAGTTGTGTTTTATATCTGTTTATTGTTTTCTCAGCATGTGTTAGTTGTATTTTACATCTGTTTATTGTTTTCTCAGCATGTGTTAGTTGTGTTTTACATCTGTTTATTGTTTTCTCAGCATGTGTTAGTTGTGTTTTATATCTGTTTATTGTTTTCTCAGCATGTGTTAGTTGTATTTTACATCTGTTTATTGTTTTCTCAGCATGTGTTAGTTGTGTTTTACATCTGTTTATTGTTTCTCAGCATGTGTTAGTTGTGTTTTATATCTGTTTATTGTTTTCTCAGCATGTGTCAGTTGTGTTTTACATCTGTGTATTGTTTTCTCAGCATGTGTTAGTTGTGTTTTACATCTGTTTATTGTTTTCTCAGCATGTGTTAGTTGTGTTTTACATCTGTTTATTGTTTTCTCAGCATGTGTTAGTTGTGTTTTACATCTGTTTATTGTTTTCTGAGCATGTGTTAGTTGTGTTTTACATCTGTTTATTGTTTCTCAGCATGTGTTAGTTGTGTTTTATATCTGTTTATTGTTTTCTCAGCATGTGTCAGTTGTGTTTTACATCTGTGTATTGTTTTCTCAGCATGTGTTAGTTGTGTTTTACATCTGTTTATTGTTTCTCAGCATGTGTTAGTTGTGTTTTATATCTGTTTATTGTTTCTCAGCATGTGTTAGTTGTGTTTTACATCTGTTTATTGTTTTCTCAGCATGTGTCAGTTGTGTTTTACATCTGTGTATTGTTTTCTCAGCATGTGTTAGTTGTGTTTTACATCTGTTTATTGTTTTCTCAGCATGTGTTAGTTGTGTTTTACATCTGTTTATTGTTTTCTCAGCATGTGTTAGTTGTGTTTTACATCTGTTTATTGTTTTCTCAGCATGTGTTAGTTGTGTTTTACATCTGTTTATTGTTTTCTCAGCATGTGTTAGTTGTGTTTTACATCTGTTTATTGTTTTCTCAGCATGTGTTAGTTGTGTTTTACATCTGTTTATTGTTTTCTCAGCATGTGTTAGTTGTGTTTTACATCTGTTTATTGTTTCTCAGCATGTGTTAGTTGTGTTTTACATCTGTTTATTGTTTTCTGAGCATGTGTTAGTTGTGTTTTACATCTGTTTATTGTTTCTCAGCATGTGTTAGTTGTGTTTTATATCTGTTTATTGTTTTCTCAGCATGTGTCAGTTGTGTTTTATATCTGTTTATTGTTTTCTCAGCATGTGTCAGTTGTGTTTTACATCTGTGTATTGTTTTCTCAGCATGTGTTAGTTGTGTTTTACATCTGTTTATTGTTTTCTGAGCATGTGTTAGTTGTGTTTTACATCTGTTTATTGTTTTCTCAGCATGTGTTAGTTGTGTTTTACGTCTGTTTATTGTTTTCTCAGCATGTGTTAGTTGTGTTTTACATCTCTTTATTGTTTTCTCAGCATATGTTAGTTGTATTTTACATCTGTTTATTGTTTTCTCAGCATGTGTTAGTTGTATTTTACATCTGTTTATTGTTTTCTCGGCATGTGTTAGTTGTGTTTTACATCTGTTTATTGTTTCTCAGCATGTGTTAGTTGTATTTTACATCTGTTTATTGTTTTCTCAGCATGTGTTAGTTGTATTTTACATCTGTTTATTGTTTTCTCAGCATATGTTAGTTGTATTTTACATCTGTTTATTGTTTTCTCAGCATGTGTTAGTTGTATTTTACATCTGTTTATTGTTTTCTCGGCATGTGTTAGTTGTATTTTACATCTGTTTATTGTTTTCTCGGCATGTGTTAGTTGTGTTTTACATCTGTTTATTGTTTCTCAGCATGTGTCAGTTGTGTTTTACATCTGTTTATTGTTTTCTCGGCATGTGTTAGTTGTGTTTTACATCTGTTTATTGTTTCTCAGCATGTGTTAGTTGTGTTTTACATCTGTTTATTTTTTCTCAGCATGTGTTAGTTGTGTTTTACATCTGTTTATTGTTTTCTCAGCATGTGTTAGTTGTGTTTTACATCTGTTTATTGTTTTCTCAGCATGTGTTAGTTGTGTTTTATATCTGTTTATTGTTTTCTCAGCATGTGTTAGTTGTGTTTTACATCTCTTTATTTTTTCTCAGCATGTGTTAGTTGTGTTTTACATCTGTTTATTGTTTCTCAGCATGTGTTAGTTGTGTTTTACATCTGTTTATTGTTTTCTCAGCATGTGTTAGTTGTATTTTACATCTGTTTATTGTTTTCTCAGCATGTGTTAGTTGTATTTTACATCTGTTTATTGTTTTCTCAGCATGTGTTAGTTGTGTTTTACATCTGTTTATTGTTTTCTCAGCATGTGTTAGTTGTATTTTACATTTGTTTATTGTTTTCTCAGCATGTGTTAGTTGTATTTTACATCTGTTTATTGTTTTCTCAGCATGTGTTAGTTGTGTTTTATATCTGTTTATTGTTTTCTCAGCATGTGTTAGTTGTATTTTACATCTGTTTATTGTTTTCTCAGCATGTGTTAGTTGTGTTTTACATCTGTTTATTGTTTTCTCAGCATGTGTTAGTTGTATTTTACATCTGTTTATTGTTTTCTCAGCATGTGTTAGTTGTATTTTACATCTGTTTATTGTTTTCTCAGCATGTGTTAGTTGTGTTTTACATCTGTTTATTGTTTTCTCAGCATGTGTTAGTTGTGTTTTACATCTGTTTTTTTTTCTCAGCATGTGTTAGTTGTGTTTTACATCTGTTTATTGTTTCTCAGCATGTGTTAGTTGTGTTTTACATCTGTTTATTGTTTTCTCAGCATGTGTTAGTTGTATTTTACATCTGTTTATTGTTTTCTCAGCATGTGTTAGTTGTATTTTACATCTGTTTATTGTTTTCTCAGCATGTGTTAGTTGTGTTTTACATCTGTTTATTGTTTTCTCAGCATGTGTTAGTTGTATTTTACATCTGTTTATTGTTTTCTCAGCATGTGTTAGTTGTATTTTACATCTGTTTATTGTTTTCTCAGCATGTGTTAGTTGTGTTTTATATCTGTTTATTGTTTTCTCAGCATGTGTTAGTTGTGTTTTACATCTGTTTATTTTTTCTCAGCATGTGTTAGTTGTGTTTTACATCTGTTTATTGTTTCTCAGCATGTGTTAGTTGTGTTTTACATCTGTTTATTGTTTTCTGAGCATGTGTTAGTTGTGTTTTACATCTGTTTATTGTTTTCTCAGCATGTGTTAGTTGTGTTTTATAACAGTTTATTGTTTTCTCAGCATGTGTTAGTTGTGTTTTACATCTGTTTATTGTTTTCTCAGCATGTGTTAGTTGTGTTTTACATCTGTTTATTGTTTTCTCAGCATGTGTTAGTTGTGTTTTACATCTGTGTATTGTTTCTCAGCATGTGTTAGTTGTGTTTTACATCTGTTTATTGTTTTCTCAGCATGTGTTAGTTGTGTTTTACATCTTTTTATTGTTTTCTCAGCATGTGTTAGTTGTGTTTTACATCTGTTTATTTTTTCTCAGCATGTGTTAGTTGTGTTTTACATCTGTTTATTGTTTCTCAGCATGTGTTAGTTGTGTTTTACATCTGTTTATTGTTTTCTGAGCATGTGTTAGTTGTGTTTTACATCTGTTTATTGTTTTCTCAGCATGTGTTAGTTGTGTTTTACATCTGTTTATTGTTTTCTCAGCATGTGTTAGTTGTGTTTTACATCTCTTTATTGTTTTCTCAACATGTGTTAGTTGTGTTTTATATCTATTTATTGTTTTCTCAGCATGTGTTAGTTGTGTTTTACATCTGTTTATTGTTTTCTCAGCATGTGTTAGTTGTGTTTTACATCTGTTTATTGTTTCTCAGCATGTGTTAGTTGTGTTTTATATCTGTTTATTGTTTTCTCAGCATGTGTTAGTTGTGTTATACATCTGTTTATTGTTTTCTCAGCATGTGTTGGTTGTGTTTTGCATCTGTTTATTGTTTTCTCAGCATGTGTTAGTTGTGTTTTACATCTGTTTATTGTTTTCTCAGCATGTGTTAGTTGTGTTTTATATCTGTTTATTGTTTTCTCAGCATGTGTTAGTTGTGTTTTACATCTGTTTATTGTTTTCTCAGCATGTGTTAGTTGTGTTTTACATCTGTTTATTGTTTTCTCAGCATGTGTTAGTTGTATTTTATATCTGTTAATTCTTTTCTCAGCATGTGTTAGTTGTGTTTTACATCTGTGTATTGTTTTCTCAGCATGTGTTAGTTGTATTTTACATCTGTTTATTGTTTTCTCAGCATGTGTTAGTTGTGTTTTACATCTGTTTATTGTTTTCTCAGCATGTGTTAGTTGTATTTTACATCTGTTTATTGTTTTCTCAGCATGTGTTAGTTGTGTTTTACATCTGTTTATTGTTTTCTCAGCATGTGTTAGTTGTATTTTACATGTGTTTATTGTTTTCTCAGCATGTGTTAGTTGTATTTTACATCTGTTTATTGTTTTCTCAGCATGTGTTAGTTGTGTTTTATATCTGTTTATTGTTTTCTCAGCATGTGTTAGTTGTGTTTTACATCTGTTTATTTTTTCTCAGCATGTGTTAGTTGTGTTTTACATCTGTTTATTGTTTCTCAGCATGTGTTAGTTGTGTTTTACATCTGTTTATTGTTTTCTGAGCATGTGTTAGTTGTGTTTTACATCTGTTTCTTGTTTTCCCAGCATGTGTTAGTTGTGTTTTATAACTGTTTATTGTTTTCTCAGCATGTGTTAGTTGTGTTTTACATCTGTTTATTGTTTTCTCAGCATGTGTTAGTTGTGTTTTACATCTGTTTATTGTTTTCTCAGCATGTGTTAGTTGTGTTTTACATCTGTGTATTGTTTCTCAGCATGTGTTAGTTGTGTTTTACATCTGTTTATTGTTTTCTGAGCATGTGTTAGTTGTGTTTTACATCTGTTTATTGTTTTCTCAGCATGTGTTAGTTGTGTTTTACATCTTTTTATTGTTTTCTCAGCATGTGTTAGTTGTGTTTTACATCTGTTTATTTTTTCTCAGCATGTGTTAGTTGTGTTTTACATCTGTTTATTGTTTCTCAGCATGTGTTAGTTGTGTTTTACATCTGTTTATTGTTTTCTGAGCATGTGTTAGTTGTGTTTTACATCTGTTTATTGTTTTCTCAGCATGTGTTAGTTGTGTTTTACATCTGTTTATTGTTTTCTCAGCATGTGTTAGTTGTGTTTTACATCTCTTTATTGTTTTCTCAGCATGTGTTAGTTGTGTTTTATATCTATTTATTGTTTTCTCAGCATGTGTTAGTTGTGTTTTACATCTGTTTATTGTTTTCTCAGCATGTGTTAGTTGTGTTTTACATCTGTTTATTGTTTCTCAGCATGTGTTAGTTGTGTTTTACATCTGTTTATTGTTTTCTCAGCATGTGTTAGTTGTGTTATACATCTGTTTATTGTTTTCTTAGCATGTGTTAGTTGTGTTTTGCATCTGTTTATTGTTTTCTCAGCATGTGTTAGTTGTGTTTTACATCTGTTTATTGTTTTCTCAGCATGTGTTAGTTGTGTTTTATATCTGTTTATTGTTTTCTCAGCATGTGTTAGTTGTGTTTTACATCTGTTTATTGTTTTCTCAGCATGTGTTAGTTGTGTTTTACATCTGTTTATTGTTTTGTCAGCATGTGTTAGTTGTATTTTATATCTGTTAATTCTTTTTTCAGCATGTGTTAGTTGTGTTTTACATCTGTGTATTGTTTTCTCAGCATGTGTTAGTTGTATTTTACATCTATTTATTGTTTCTCAGCATGTATTAGTTGTGGTTTACATCTGTTTATTGTTTTCTCAGCATGTGTTAGTTGTGCTTTACATCTGTTTATTGTTTTCTCAGCATGTGTTAGTTGTGTTTTACATCTGTTTATTGTTTCTCAGCATGTGTTAGTTGTATTTTACATCTGTTTATTGTTTTCTCAGCATGTGTTAGTTGTGTTTTGCATCTGTTTATTGTTTCCCAGCATGTGTTAGTTGTGTTTTACATTTGTTTATTGTTTTCTCAACATGTGTTAGTTGTATTTTACATCTATTTATTGTTTCTCAGCATGTGTTAGTTGTGTTTTACATCTGTTTATTGTTTTCTCAGCATGTGTTAGTTGTGTTTTACATCTGTTTATTGTTTTCTCAGCATATGTTAGTTGTGTTTTACATCTGTTTATTGTTTTCTCAGCATGTGTTAGTTGTGTTTTACATCTGTGTATTGTTTCTCAGCATGTGTTAGTTGTGTTTTACATCTGTTTATTGTTTTCTCAGCATGTGTTAGTTGTGTTTTACATCTGTTTATTGTTTTCTCAGCATGTGTTAGTTGTATTTTACATGTGTTTATTGTTTTCTCAGCATGTGTTAGTTGTATTTTACATCTGTTTATTGTTTTCTCAGCATGTGTTAGTTGTGTTTTATATCTGTTTATTGTTTTCTCAGCATGTGTTAGTTGTGTTTTACATCTGTTTATTTTTTCTCAGCATGTGTTAGTTGTGTTTTACATCTGTTTATTGTTTCTCAGCATGTGTTAGTTGTGTTTTACATCTGTTTATTGTTTTCTGAGCATGTGTTAGTTGTGTTTTACATCTGTTTCTTGTTTTCCCAGCATGTGTTAGTTGTGTTTTATAACTGTTTATTGTTTTCTCAGCATGTGTTAGTTGTGTTTTACATCTGTTTATTGTTTTCTCAGCATGTGTTAGTTGTGTTTTACATCTGTTTATTGTTTTCTCAGCATGTGTTAGTTGTGTTTTACATCTGTGTATTGTTTCTCAGCATGTGTTAGTTGTGTTTTACATCTGTTTATTGTTTTCTGAGCATGTGTTAGTTGTGTTTTACATCTGTTTATTGTTTTCTCAGCATGTGTTAGTTGTGTTTTACATCTTTTTATTGTTTTCTCAGCATGTGTTAGTTGTGTTTTACATCTGTTTATTTTTTCTCAGCATGTGTTAGTTGTGTTTTACATCTGTTTATTGTTTCTCAGCATGTGTTAGTTGTGTTTTACATCTGTTTATTGTTTTCTGAGCATGTGTTAGTTGTGTTTTACATCTGTTTATTGTTTTCTCAGCATGTGTTAGTTGTGTTTTACATCTGTTTATTGTTTTCTCAGCATGTGTTAGTTGTGTTTTACATCTCTTTATTGTTTTCTCAGCATGTGTTAGTTGTGTTTTATATCTATTTATTGTTTTCTCAGCATGTGTTAGTTGTGTTTTACATCTGTTTATTGTTTTCTCAGCATGTGTTAGTTGTGTTTTACATCTGTTTATTGTTTCTCAGCATGTGTTAGTTGTGTTTTACATCTGTTTATTGTTTTCTCAGCATGTGTTAGTTGTGTTATACATCTGTTTATTGTTTTCTTAGCATGTGTTAGTTGTGTTTTGCATCTGTTTATTGTTTTCTCAGCATGTGTTAGTTGTGTTTTACATCTGTTTATTGTTTTCTCAGCATGTGTTAGTTGTGTTTTATATCTGTTTATTGTTTTCTCAGCATGTGTTAGTTGTGTTTTACATCTGTTTATTGTTTTCTCAGCATGTGTTAGTTGTGTTTTACATCTGTTTATTGTTTTGTCAGCATGTGTTAGTTGTATTTTATATCTGTTAATTCTTTTTTCAGCATGTGTTAGTTGTGTTTTACATCTGTGTATTGTTTTCTCAGCATGTGTTAGTTGTATTTTACATCTATTTATTGTTTCTCAGCATGTATTAGTTGTGGTTTACATCTGTTTATTGTTTTCTCAGCATGTGTTAGTTGTGCTTTACATCTGTTTATTGTTTTCTCAGCATGTGTTAGTTGTGTTTTACATCTGTTTATTGTTTCTCAGCATGTGTTAGTTGTATTTTACATCTGTTTATTGTTTTCTCAGCATGTGTTAGTTGTGTTTTGCATCTGTTTATTGTTTCCCAGCATGTGTTAGTTGTGTTTTACATTTGTTTATTGTTTTCTCAACATGTGTTAGTTGTATTTTACATCTATTTATTGTTTCTCAGCATGTGTTAGTTGTGTTTTACATCTGTTTATTGTTTTCTCAGCATGTGTTAGTTGTGTTTTACATCTGTTTATTGTTTTCTCAGCATATGTTAGTTGTGTTTTACATCTGTTTATTGTTTTCTCAGCATGTGTTAGTTGTGTTTTACATCTGTGTATTGTTTCTCAGCATGTGTTAGTTGTGTTTTACATCTGTTTATTGTTTTCTCAGCATGTGTTAGTTGTGTTTTACATCTGTTTATTGTTTTCTCATCATGTGTTAGTTGTGTTTTACATCTGTTTATTGTTTTCTCAGCATGTGTTAGTTGTGTTTTACATCTGTTTATTTTTTCTCAGCATGTGTTAGTTGTGTTTTACATCTGTTTATTGTTTCTCAGCATGTGTTAGTTGTGTTTTACATCTGTTTATTGTTTTCTGAGCATGTGTTAGTTGTGTTTTACATCTGTTTATTGTTTTCTCAGCATGTGTTAGTTGTGTTTTACATCTGTTTATTGTTTTCTCAGCATGTGTTAGTTGTGTTTTACATCTCTTTATTGTTTTCTCAGCATGTGTTAGTTGTGTTTTATATCTATTTATTGTTTTCTCAGCATGTGTTAGTTGTGTTTTACATCTGTTTATTGTTTTCTCAGCATGTGTTAGTTGTGTTTTACATCTGTTTATTGTTTCTCAGCATGTGTTAGTTGTGTTTTACATCTGTTTATTGTTTTCTCAGCATGTGTTAGTTGTGTTTTACATCTGTTTATTGTTTTCTCAGCATGTGTTAGTTGTATTTTACATCTGTTTATTGTTTTCTCAGCATGTGTTAGTTGTATTTTACATCTGTTTATTGTTTTCTCAGCATGTGTTAGTTGTGTTTTGCATCTGTTTATTGTTTCTCAGCATGTGTTAGTTGTGTTTTACATCTGTTTATTGTTTTCTCAGCATGTGTTAGTTGTGTTTTACATCTGTTTATTGTTTTCTCAGCATGTGTTAGTTGTATGTTACATCTATTTATTGTTTCTCAGCATGTGTTAGTTGTGTTTTATATTTGTTTATTGTTTTCTCAGCATGTGTTAGTTGTGTTTTACATCTGTTTATTGTTTTCTCAGCATGTGTTAGTTGTGTTTTACATCTGTTTATTGTTTTCTCAGCATGTGTTAGTTGTGTTTTACCTCTGTTTATTGTTTTCTCAGCATGTGTTAGTTGTGTTTTACATCTCTTTATTGTTTTCTCAGCATGTGTTAGTTGTATTTTACATCTGTTTATTGTTTTCTCAGCATGTGTTAGTTGTGTTTTATATCTGTTTATTGTTTTCTCAGCATGTGTTAGTTGTGTTTTGCATCTGTTTATTGTTTCTCAGCATGTGTTAGTTGTGTTTTACATCTGTTTATTGTTTTCTCAGCATGTGTTAGTTGTGTTTTACATCTGTTTATTGTTTTCTCAGCATGTGTTAGTTGTGTTTTACATCTCTTTATTGTTTTCTCAGCATGTGTTAGTTGTGTTTTGCATCTGTTTATGGTTTTCTCAGCATGTGTTAGTTGTGTTTTACATCTGTTTATTGTTTTCTCAGCATGTGTTAGTTGTGTTTTATATCTGTTTATTGTTTTCTCAGCATGTGTTAGTTGTGTTTTACATCTCTTTATTTTTTCTCAGCATATGTTAGTTGTGTTTTACATCTGTTTATTGTTTCTCAGCATGTGTTAGTTGTGTTTTACATCTGTTTATTGTTTTCTCAGCATGTGTTAGTTGTATTTTACATCTGTTTATTGTTTTCTCAGCATGTGTTAGTTGTATTTTACATCTGTTTATTGTTTTCTCAGCATGTGTTAGTTGTGTTTTACATCTGTTTATTGTTTTCTCAGCATGTGTTAGTTGTATTTTACATTTGTTTATTGTTTTCTCAGCATGTGTTAGTTGTATTTTACATCTGTTTATTGTTTTCTCAGCATGTGTTAGTTGTGTTTTATATCTGTTTATTGTTTTCTCAGCATGTGTTAGTTGTATTTTACATCTCTTTATTGTTTTCTCAGCATGTGTTAGTTGTGTTTTACATCTGTTTATTGTTTTCTCAGCATGTGTTAGTTGTATTTTACATCTGTTTATTGTTTTCTCAGCATGTGTTAGTTGTATTTTACATCTGTTTATTGTTTTCTCAGCATGTGTTAGTTGTGTTTTACATCTGTTTATTGTTTTCTCAGCATGTGTTAGTTGTGTTTTACATCTGTTTTTTTTTCTCAGCATGTGTTAGTTGTGTTTTACATCTGTTTATTGTTTCTCAGCATGTGTTAGTTGTGTTTTACATCTGTTTATTGTTTTCTCAGCATGTGTTAGTTGTATTTTACATCTGTTTATTGTTTTCTCAGCATGTGTTAGTTGTATTTTACATCTGTTTATTGTTTTCTCAGCATGTGTTAGTTGTGTTTTACATCTGTTTATTGTTTTCTCAGCATGTGTTAGTTGTATTTTACATCTGTTTATTGTTTTCTCAGCATGTGTTAGTTGTATTTTACATCTGTTTATTGTTTTCTCAGCATGTGTTAGTTGTGTTTTATATCTGTTTATTGTTTTCTCAGCATGTGTTAGTTGTGTTTTACATCTGTTTATTTTTTCTCAGCATGTGTTAGTTGTGTTTTACATCTGTTTATTGTTTCTCAGCATGTGTTAGTTGTGTTTTACATCTGTTTATTGTTTTCTGAGCATGTGTTAGTTGTGTTTTACATCTGTTTATTGTTTTCTCAGCATGTGTTAGTTGTGTTTTATAACAGTTTATTGTTTTCTCAGCATGTGTTAGTTGTGTTTTACATCTGTTTATTGTTTTCTCAGCATGTGTTAGTTGTGTTTTACATCTGTTTATTGTTTTCTCAGCATGTGTTAGTTGTGTTTTACATCTGTGTATTGTTTCTCAGCATGTGTTAGTTGTGTTTTACATCTGTTTATTGTTTTCTCAGCATGTGTTAGTTGTGTTTTACATCTGTTTATTGTTTTCTCAGCATGTGTTAGTTGTGTTTTACATCTTTTTATTGTTTTCTCAGCATGTGTTAGTTGTGTTTTACATCTGTTTATTTTTTCTCAGCATGTGTTAGTTGTGTTTTACATCTGTTTATTGTTTCTCAGCATGTGTTAGTTGTGTTTTACATCTGTTTATTGTTTTCTGAGCATGTGTTAGTTGTGTTTTACATCTGTTTATTGTTTTCTCAGCATGTGTTAGTTGTGTTTTACATCTGTTTATTGTTTTCTCAGCATGTGTTAGTTGTGTTTTACATCTCTTTATTGTTTTCTCAACATGTGTTAGTTGTGTTTTATATCTATTTATTGTTTTCTCAGCATGTGTTAGTTGTGTTTTACATCTGTTTATTGTTTTCTCAGCATGTGTTAGTTGTGTTTTACATCTGTTTATTGTTTCTCAGCATGTGTTAGTTGTGTTTTATATCTGTTTATTGTTTTCTCAGCATGTGTTAGTTGTGTTATACATCTATTTATTGTTTTCTCAGCATGTGTTGGTTGTGTTTTGCATCTGTTTATTGTTTTCTCAGCATGTGTTAGTTGTGTTTTACATCTGTTTATTGTTTTCTCAGCATGTGTTAGTTGTGTTTTATATCTGTTTATTGTTTTCTCAGCATGTGTTAGTTGTGTTTTACATCTGTTTATTGTTTTCTCAGCATGTGTTAGTTGTGTTTTACATCTGTTTATTGTTTTCTCAGCATGTGTTAGTTGTATTTTATATCTGTTAATTCTTTTCTCAGCATGTGTTAGTTGTGTTTTACATCTGTGTATTGTTTTCTCAGCATGTGTTAGTTGTATTTTACATCTGTTTATTGTTTTCTCAGCATGTGTTAGTTGTGTTTTACATCTGTTTATTGTTTTCTCAGCATGTGTTAGTTGTATTTTACATCTGTTTATTGTTTTCTCAGCATGTGTTAGTTGTGTTTTACATCTGTTTATTGTTTTCTCAGCATGTGTTAGTTGTATTTTACATCTGTTTATTGTTTTCTCAGCATGTGTTAGTTGTATTTTACATCTGTTTATTGTTTTCTCAGCATGTGTTAGTTGTGTTTTATATCTGTTTATTGTTTTCTCAGCATGTGTTAGTTGTGTTTTACATCTGTTTATTTTTTCTCAGCATGTGTTAGTTGTGTTTTACATCTGTTTATTGTTTTCCCAGCATGTGTTAGTTGTGTTTTATAACTGTTTATTGTTTTCTCAGCATGTGTTAGTTGTGTTTTACATCTGTTTATTGTTTTCTCAGCATGTGTTAGTTGTGTTTTACATCTGTTTATTGTTTTCTCAGCATGTGTTAGTTGTGTTTTACATCTGTTTATTGTTTTCTCAGCATGTGTTAGTTGTGTTTTACATCTGTGTATTGTTTCTCAGCATGTGTTAGTTGTGTTTTACATCTGTTTATTGTTTTCTCAGCATGTGTTAGTTGTGTTTTACATCTGTTTATTGTTTTCTCAGCATGTGTTAGTTGTGTTTTACATCTTTTTATTGTTTTCTCAGCATGTGTTAGTTGTGTTTTACATCTGTTTATTTTTTCTCAGCATGTGTTAGTTGTGTTTTACATCTGTTTATTGTTTCTCAGCATGTGTTAGTTGTGTTTTACATCTGTTTATTGTTTTCTGAGCATGTGTTAGTTGTGTTTTACATCTGTTTATTGTTTTCTCAGCATGTGTTAGTTGTGTTTTACATCTGTTTATTGTTTTCTCAGCATGTGTTAGTTGTGTTTTACATCTCTTTATTGTTTTCTCAGCATGTGTTAGTTGTGTTTTATATCTATTTATTGTTTTCTCAGCATGTGTTAGTTGTGTTTTACATCTGTTTATTGTTTTCTCAGCATGTGTTAGTTGTATTTTACATCTGTTTATTGTTTCTCAGCATGTGTTAGTTGTGTTTTACATCTGTTTATTGTTTTCTCAGCATGTGTTAGTTGTGTTATACATCTGTTTATTGTTTTCTTAGCATGTGTTAGTTGTGTTTTGCATCTGTTTATTGTTTTCTCAGCATGTGTTAGTTGTGTTTTACATCTGTTTATTGTTTTCTCAGCATGTGTTAGTTGTGTTTTATATCTGTTTATTGTTTTCTCAGCATGTGTTAGTTGTGTTTTACATCTGTTTATTGTTTTCTCAGCATGTGTTAGTTGTGTTTTACATCTGTTTATTGTTTTGTCAGCATGTGTTAGTTGTATTTTATATCTGTTAATTCTTTTTTCAGCATGTGTTAGTTGTGTTTTACATCTGTGTATTGTTTTCTCAGCATGTGTTAGTTGTATTTTACATCTATTTATTGTTTCTCAGCATGTATTAGTTGTGGTTTACATCTGTTTATTGTTTTCTCAGCATGTGTTAGTTGTGCTTTACATCTGTTTATTGTTTTCTCAGCATGTGTTAGTTGTGTTTTACATCTGTTTATTGTTTCTCAGCATGTGTTAGTTGTATTTTACATCTGTTTATTGTTTCCCAGCATGTGTTAGTTGTGTTTTACATTTGTTTATTGTTTTCTCAACATGTGTTAGTTGTATTTTACATCTATTTATTGTTTCTCAGCATGTGTTAGTTGTGTTTTACATCTGTTTATTGTTTTCTCAGCATGTGTTAGTTGTGTTTTACATCTGTTTATTGTTTTCTCAGCATATGTTAGTTGTGTTTTACATCTGTTTATTGTTTTCTCAGCATGTGTTAGTTGTGTTTTACATCTGTGTATTGTTTCTCAGCATATGTTAGTTGTGTTTTACATCTGTTTATTGTTTTCTCAGCATGTGTTAGTTGTGTTTTACATCTGTTTATTGTTTTCTCATCATGTGTTAGTTGTGTTTTACATCTGTTTATTGTTTTCTCAGCATGTGTTAGTTGTGTTTTACATCTGTTTATTTTTTCTCAGCATGTGTTAGTTGTGTTTTACATCTGTTTATTGTTTCTCAGCATGTGTTAGTTGTGTTTTACATCTGTTTATTGTTTTCTGAGCATGTGTTAGTTGTGTTTTACATCTGTTTATTGTTTTCTCAGCATGTGTTAGTTGTGTTTTACATCTGTTTATTGTTTTCTCAGCATGTGTTAGTTGTGTTTTACATCTGTTTATTGTTTTCTCAGCATGTGTTAGTTGTGTTTTATATCTATTTATTGTTTTCTCAGCATGTGTTAGTTGTGTTTTACATCTGTTTATTGTTTTCTCAGCATGTGTTAGTTGTGTTTTACATCTGTTTATTGTTTCTCAGCATGTGTTAGTTGTGTTTTACATCTGTTTATTGTTTTCTCAGCATGTGTTAGTTGTGTTTTACATCTGTTTATTGTTTTCTCAGCATGTGTTAGTTGTATTTTACATCTGTTTATTGTTTTCTCAGCATGTGTTAGTTGTATTTTACATCTGTTTATTGTTTTCTCAGCATGTGTTAGTTGTGTTTTGCATCTGTTTATTGTTTCTCAGCATGTGTTAGTTGTGTTTTACATCTGTTTATTGTTTTCTCAGCATGTGTTAGTTGTGTTTTACATCTGTTTATTGTTTTCTCAGCATGTGTTAGTTGTATGTTACATCTATTTATTGTTTCTCAGCATGTGTTAGTTGTGTTTTATATTTGTTTATTGTTTTCTCAGCATGTGTTAGTTGTGTTTTACATCTGTTTATTGTTTTCTCAGCATGTGTTAGTTGTGTTTTACATCTGTTTATTGTTTTCTCAGCATGTGTTAGTTGTGTTTTACCTCTGTTTATTGTTTTCTCAGCATGTGTTAGTTGTGTTTTACATCTCTTTATTGTTTTCTCAGCATGTGTTAGTTGTATTTTACATCTGTTTATTGTTTTCTCAGCATGTGTTAGTTGTGTTTTATATCTGTTTATTGTTTTCTCAGCATGTGTTAGTTGTGTTTTGCATCTGTTTATTGTTTCTCAGCATGTGTTAGTTGTGTTTTACATCTGTTTATTGTTTTCTCAGCATGTGTTAGTTGTGTTTTACATCTGTTTATTGTTTTCTCAGCATGTGTTAGTTGTGTTTTACATCTGTTTATTGTTTTCTCAGCATGTGTTAGTTGTGTTTTGCATCTGTTTATGGTTTTCTCAGCATGTGTTAGTTGTGTTTTACATCTGTTTTTTGTTTTCTCAGCATGTGTTAGTTGTGTTTTACATCTGTTTATTGTTTCTCAGCATGTGTTAGTTGTGTTTTACATCTCTTTATTGTTTTCTCAGCATGTGTTAGTTGTGTTTTTACATCTGTTTATGGTTTTCTTAGCATGTGTTAGTTGTGTTTTACATCTGTTTATTGTTTCTCAGCATGTGTTAGTTGTGTTTTACATCTCTTTATTGTTTTCTCAGCATGTGTTAGTTGTGTTTTACATCTGTGTATTGTTTTCCCAGCATGTGTTGGTTGTGTTTTACATCTGTTTACTGTTTTCTCAGCATGTGTTAGTTGTGTTTTACATCTGTTTATTGTTTTCTCAACATGTGTTAGTTGTGTTTTACATCTGTTTATTGTTTTCTCAGCATGTGTTAGTTGTGTTTTACATCTGTTTATTGTTTCTCAGCATGTGTTAGTTGTGTTTTACATCTGTTTATTGTTTTCTCAGCATGTGTTAGTTGTGTTTTACATCTGTTTATGGTTTTCTCAGCATGTGTTAGTTGTGTTTTGCATCTGTTTATTGTTTCTCAGCATGTGTTAGTTGTGTTTTACATCTTTTTATTGTTTTCTCAGCAGGTGTTAGTTGTGTTTTACATCTGTGTATTATTTTCTCAGCATGTGTTAGTTGTGTTTTACATCTGTTTATTGTTTTCTCCGCATGTGTTAGTTGTGTTTTACATCTCTTTATTGTTTTCTCAGCATGTGTTAGTTGTGTTTTACATCTGTGTATTGTTTTCTCAGCATGTGTTAGTTGTGTTTTACATCTGTTTATTGTTTTCTCCGCATGTGTTAGTTGTGTTTTACATCTCTTTATTGTTTTCTCCGCATGTGTTAGTTGTGTGTTACATCTCTTTATGGTTTTCTCAGCATGTGTTAGTTGTGTTTTACATCTGTTTATGGTTTTCTCAGCATGTGTTAGTTGTGTTTTACATCTGTTTGTTGTTTTCTCAGCATGTGTTAGTTGTGTTTTACATCTGTTTATTGTTTTCTCAGCATGTGTTAGTTGTGTTTTACATCTCTTTATTGTTTTCTCAGCATGTGTTAGTTGTGTTTTACATCTGTTTATTGTTTTCTCAGCATGTGTTAGTTGTGTTTTACATCTGTTTATTGTTTTCTCAGCATGTGTTAGTTGTGTTTTACATCTGTGTATTGTTTCTCAGCATGTGTTAGTTGTGTTTTACATCTCTTTATTGTTTTCTCAGCATGTGTTAGTTGTGTTTTACATCTGTTTATTGTTTTCTCAGCATGTGTTAGTTGTGTTTTACATCTGTTTATTGTTTCTCAGCATGTGTTAGTTGTGTTTTACATCTGTTTATTGTTTTCTCAGCATGTGTTAGTTGTATTTAACACCTGTTTATTGTTTTTTCCGCATGTGTTAGTTGTGTTTTACATCTGTTTATGGTTTTCTCAGCATGTGTTAGTTGTGTTTTACATCTGTTTATTGTTTCTCAGCATGTGTTAGTTGTGTTTTACATCTCTTTATTGTTTTCTCAGCATGTGTTAGTTGTGTTTTTACATCTGTTTATGGTTTTCTTAGCATGTGTTAGTTGTGTTTTACATCTGTTTATTGTTTCTCAGCATGTGTTAGTTGTGTTTTACATCTCTTTATTGTTTTCTCAGCAGGTGTTAGTTGTGTTTTACATCTGTGTATTGTTTTCTCAGCATGTGTTAGTTGTGTTTTACATCTGTTTATTGTTTTCTCAGCATGTGTTAGTTGTGTTTTACATCTCTATTGTTTTCTCAGCATGTGTTAATTGTGTTTTACATCTGTTTATTGTTTTCTCAGCATGTGTTAGTTGTGTTTTACATCTGTTTATTGTTTTCTCAGCATGTGTTAGTTGTGTTTTACATCTGTTTATTGTTTTCTCGGCATGTGTTAGTTGTGTTTTACATCTGTTTATTGTTTTCTCAGCATGTGTTAGTTGTGTTTTACATCTGTTTATTGTTTTCTCAGCATGTGTTAGTTGTGTTTTACATCTGTTTATTGTTTTCTCAGCATGTGTTAGTTGTGTTTTACATCTGTTTATTGTTTTCTCAGCATGTGTTAGTTGTGTTTTACATCTGTTTATTGTTTTCTCAGCATGTGTTAGTTGTGTTTTACATCTGTTTATTGTTTCTCAGCATGTGTTAGTTGTGTTTTACATCTGTTTATTGTTTCTCAGCATGTGTTAGTTGTGTTTTACATCGGTTTATTGTTTCTCAGCATATTTTAGTTGTGTTTTACATCTGTTTATTGTTTCTCAGCATGTGTTAGTTGTGTTTTACATCTGTTTATTGTTTCTCAGCATGTGTTAGTTGTGTTTTACATCTGTTTATTGTTTCTCAGCATATGTTAGTTGTGTTTTACATCTGTTTATTGTTTCTCAGCATGTGTTAGTTGTGTTTTACATCTGTTTATTGTTTTCTCAGCATGTGTTAGTTGTGTTTTACATCTGTTTATTGTTTTCTCAGCATGTGTTAGTTGTGTTTTACATCTGTTTATTGTTTTCTCAGCATGTGTTAGTTGTGTTTTACATCTGTGTATTGTTTTCTCAGCATGTGTTAGTTGTGTTTTACATCTGTTTATTGTTTTCTCAGCATGTGTTTGTTGTGTTTTACATCTGTTTATTGTTTTCTCAGCATGTGTTAGTTGTGTTTTACATCTGTTTATTGTTTTCTCAGCATATGTTAGTTGTGTTTTACATCTGTTTATTGTTTTCTCAGCATGTGTTAGTTGTGTTTTACATCTGTGTATTGTTTCTCAGCATGTGTTAGTTGTGTTTTACATCTGTTTATTGTTTTCTCAGCATGTGTTAGTTGTGTTTTACATCTGTTTATTGTTTTCTCATCATGTGTTAGTTGTGTTTTACATCTGTTTATTGTTTTCTCAGCATGTGTTAGTTGTGTTTTACATCTGTTTATTTTTTCTCAGCATGTGTTAGTTGTGTTTTACATCTGTTTATTGTTTCTCAGCATGTGTTAGTTGTGTTTTACATCTGTTTATTGTTTTCTCAGCATGTGTTAGTTGTGTTTTACATCTGTTTATTGTTTTCTCAGCATGTGTTAGTTGTGTTTTACATCTGTTTATTGTTTTCTCAGCATGTGTTAGTTGTGTTTTACATCTCTTTATTGTTTTCTCAGCATGTGTTAGTTGTGTTTTATATCTATTTATTGTTTTCTCAGCATGTGTTAGTTGTGTTTTACATCTGTTTATTGTTTTCTCAGCATGTGTTAGTTGTGTTTTACATCTGTTTATTGTTTCTCAGCATGTGTTAGTTGTGTTTTACATCTGTTTATTGTTTTCTCAGCATGTGTTAGTTGTGTTTTACATCTGTTTATTGTTTTCTCAGCATGTGTTAGTTGTATTTTACATCTGTTTATTGTTTTCTCAGCATGTGTTAGTTGTATTTTACATCTGTTTATTGTTTTCTCAGCATGTGTTAGTTGTGTTTTGCATCTGTTTATTGTTTCTCAGCATGTGTTAGTTGTGTTTTACATCTGTTTATTGTTTTCTCAGCATGTGTTAGTTGTGTTTTACATCTGTTTATTGTTTTCTCAGCATGTGTTAGTTGTATGTTACATCTATTTATTGTTTCTCAGCATGTGTTAGTTGTGTTTTATATTTGTTTATTGTTTTCTCAGCATGTGTTAGTTGTGTTTTACATCTGTTTATTGTTTTCTCAGCATGTGTTAGTTGTGTTTTACATCTGTTTATTGTTTTCTCAGCATGTGTTAGTTGTGTTTTATATCTATTTATTGTTTTCTCAGCATGTGTTAGTTGTGTTTTACATCTGTTTATTGTTTTCTCAGCATGTGTTAGTTGTGTTTTACATCTGTTTATTGTTTCTCAGCATGTGTTAGTTGTGTTTTATATCTGTTTATTGTTTTCTCAGCATGTGTTAGTTGTGTTATACATCTATTTATTGTTTTCTCAGCATGTGTTGGTTGTGTTTTGCATCTGTTTATTGTTTTCTCAGCATGTGTTAGTTGTGTTTTACATCTGTTTATTGTTTTCTCAGCATGTGTTAGTTGTGTTTTATATCTGTTTATTGTTTTCTCAGCATGTGTTAGTTGTGTTTTACATCTGTTTATTGTTTTCTCAGCATGTGTTAGTTGTGTTTTACATCTGTTTATTGTTTTCTCAGCATGTGTTAGTTGTATTTTATATCTGTTAATTCTTTTCTCAGCATGTGTTAGTTGTGTTTTACATCTGTGTATTGTTTTCTCAGCATGTGTTAGTTGTATTTTACATCTGTTTATTGTTTTCTCAGCATGTGTTAGTTGTGTTTTACATCTGTTTATTGTTTTCTCAGCATGTGTTAGTTGTATTTTACATCTGTTTATTGTTTTCTCAGCATGTGTTAGTTGTGTTTTACATCTGTTTATTGTTTTCTCAGCATGTGTTAGTTGTATTTTACATCTGTTTATTGTTTTCTCAGCATGTGTTAGTTGTATTTTACATCTGTTTATTGTTTTCTCAGCATGTGTTAGTTGTGTTTTATATCTGTTTATTGTTTTCTCAGCATGTGTTAGTTGTGTTTTACATCTGTTTATTTTTTCTCAGCATGTGTTAGTTGTGTTTTACATCTGTTTATTGTTTTCCCAGCATGTGTTAGTTGTGTTTTATAACTGTTTATTGTTTTCTCAGCATGTGTTAGTTGTGTTTTACATCTGTTTATTGTTTTCTCAGCATGTGTTAGTTGTGTTTTACATCTGTTTATTGTTTTCTCAGCATGTGTTAGTTGTGTTTTACATCTGTTTATTGTTTTCTCAGCATGTGTTAGTTGTGTTTTACATCTGTGTATTGTTTCTCAGCATGTGTTAGTTGTGTTTTACATCTGTTTATTGTTTTCTCAGCATGTGTTAGTTGTGTTTTACATCTGTTTATTGTTTTCTCAGCATGTGTTAGTTGTGTTTTACATCTTTTTATTGTTTTCTCAGCATGTGTTAGTTGTGTTTTACATCTGTTTATTTTTTCTCAGCATGTGTTAGTTGTGTTTTACATCTGTTTATTGTTTCTCAGCATGTGTTAGTTGTGTTTTACATCTGTTTATTGTTTTCTGAGCATGTGTTAGTTGTGTTTTACATCTGTTTATTGTTTTCTCAGCATGTGTTAGTTGTGTTTTACATCTGTTTATTGTTTTCTCAGCATGTGTTAGTTGTGTTTTACATCTCTTTATTGTTTTCTCAGCATGTGTTAGTTGTGTTTTATATCTATTTATTGTTTTCTCAGCATGTGTTAGTTGTGTTTTACATCTGTTTATTGTTTTCTCAGCATGTGTTAGTTGTATTTTACATCTGTTTATTGTTTCTCAGCATGTGTTAGTTGTGTTTTACATCTGTTTATTGTTTTCTCAGCATGTGTTAGTTGTGTTATACATCTGTTTATTGTTTTCTTAGCATGTGTTAGTTGTGTTTTGCATCTGTTTATTGTTTTCTCAGCATGTGTTAGTTGTGTTTTACATCTGTTTATTGTTTTCTCAGCATGTGTTAGTTGTGTTTTATATCTGTTTATTGTTTTCTCAGCATGTGTTAGTTGTGTTTTACATCTGTTTATTGTTTTCTCAGCATGTGTTAGTTGTGTTTTACATCTCTTTATTGTTTTGTCAGCATGTGTTAGTTGTATTTTATATCTGTTAATTCTTTTTTCAGCATGTGTTAGTTGTGTTTTACATCTGTGTATTGTTTTCTCAGCATGTGTTAGTTGTATTTTACATCTATTTATTGTTTCTCAGCATGTATTAGTTGTGGTTTACATCTGTTTATTGTTTTCTCAGCATGTGTTAGTTGTGCTTTACATCTGTTTATTGTTTTCTCAGCATGTGTTAGTTGTGTTTTACATCTGTTTATTGTTTCTCAGCATGTGTTAGTTGTATTTTACATCTGTTTATTGTTTCCCAGCATGTGTTAGTTGTGTTTTACATTTGTTTATTGTTTTCTCAACATGTGTTAGTTGTATTTTACATCTATTTATTGTTTCTCAGCATGTGTTAGTTGTGTTTTACATCTGTTTATTGTTTTCTCAGCATGTGTTAGTTGTGTTTTACATCTGTTTATTGTTTTCTCAGCATATGTTAGTTGTGTTTTACATCTGTTTATTGTTTTCTCAGCATGTGTTAGTTGTGTTTTACATCTGTGTATTGTTTCTCAGCATATGTTAGTTGTGTTTTACATCTGTTTATTGTTTTCTCAGCATGTGTTAGTTGTGTTTTACATCTGTTTATTGTTTTCTCATCATGTGTTAGTTGTGTTTTACATCTGTTTATTGTTTTCTCAGCATGTGTTAGTTGTGTTTTACATCTGTTTATTTTTTCTCAGCATGTGTTAGTTGTGTTTTACATCTGTTTATTGTTTCTCAGCATGTGTTAGTTGTGTTTTACATCTGTTTATTGTTTTCTGAGCATGTGTTAGTTGTGTTTTACATCTGTTTATTGTTTTCTCAGCATGTGTTAGTTGTGTTTTACATCTGTTTATTGTTTTCTCAGCATGTGTTAGTTGTGTTTTACATCTGTTTATTGTTTTCTCAGCATGTGTTAGTTGTGTTTTATATCTATTTATTGTTTTCTCAGCATGTGTTAGTTGTGTTTTACATCTGTTTATTGTTTTCTCAGCATGTGTTAGTTGTGTTTTACATCTGTTTATTGTTTCTCAGCATGTGTTAGTTGTGTTTTACATCTGTTTATTGTTTTCTCAGCATGTGTTAGTTGTGTTTTACATCTGTTTATTGTTTTCTCAGCATGTGTTAGTTGTATTTTACATCTGTTTATTGTTTTCTCAGCATGTGTTAGTTGTATTTTACATCTGTTTATTGTTTTCTCAGCATGTGTTAGTTGTGTTTTGCATCTGTTTATTGTTTCTCAGCATGTGTTAGTTGTGTTTTACATCTGTTTATTGTTTTCTCAGCATGTGTTAGTTGTGTTTTACATCTGTTTATTGTTTTCTCAGCATGTGTTAGTTGTATGTTACATCTATTTATTGTTTCTCAGCATGTGTTAGTTGTGTTTTATATTTGTTTATTGTTTTCTCAGCATGTGTTAGTTGTGTTTTACATCTGTTTATTGTTTTCTCAGCATGTGTTAGTTGTGTTTTACATCTGTTTATTGTTTTCTCAGCATGTGTTAGTTGTGTTTTACCTCTGTTTATTGTTTTCTCAGCATGTGTTAGTTGTGTTTTACATCTCTTTATTGTTTTCTCAGCATGTGTTAGTTGTATTTTACATCTGTTTATTGTTTTCTCAGCATGTGTTAGTTGTGTTTTATATCTGTTTATTGTTTTCTCAGCATGTGTTAGTTGTGTTTTGCATCTGTTTATTGTTTCTCAGCATGTGTTAGTTGTGTTTTACATCTGTTTATTGTTTTCTCAGCATGTGTTAGTTGTGTTTTACATCTGTTTATTGTTTTCTCAGCATGTGTTAGTTGTGTTTTACATCTGTTTATTGTTTTCTCAGCATGTGTTAGTTGTGTTTTGCATCTGTTTATGGTTTTCTCAGCATGTGTTAGTTGTGTTTTACATCTGTTTTTTGTTTTCTCAGCATGTGTTAGTTGTGTTTTACATCTGTTTATTGTTTCTCAGCATGTGTTAGTTGTGTTTTACATCTCTTTATTGTTTTCTCAGCATGTGTTAGTTGTGTTTTTACATCTGTTTATGGTTTTCTTAGCATGTGTTAGTTGTGTTTTACATCTGTTTATTGTTTCTCAGCATGTGTTAGTTGTGTTTTACATCTCTTTATTGTTTTCTCAGCATGTGTTAGTTGTGTTTTACATCTGTGTATTGTTTTCCCAGCATGTGTTGGTTGTGTTTTACATCTGTTTACTGTTTTCTCAGCATGTGTTAGTTGTGTTTTACATCTGTTTATTGTTTTCTCAACATGTGTTAGTTGTGTTTTACATCTGTTTATTGTTTTCTCAGCATGTGTTAGTTGTGTTTTACATCTGTTTATTGTTTCTCAGCATGTGTTAGTTGTGTTTTACATCTGTTTATTGTTTTCTCAGCATGTGTTAGTTGTGTTTTACATCTGTTTATGGTTTTCTCAGCATGTGTTAGTTGTGTTTTGCATCTGTTTATTGTTTCTCAGCATGTGTTAGTTGTGTTTTACATCTTTTTATTGTTTTCTCAGCAGGTGTTAGTTGTGTTTTACATCTGTGTATTATTTTCTCAGCATGTGTTAGTTGTGTTTTACATCTGTTTATTGTTTTCTCCGCATGTGTTAGTTGTGTTTTACATCTCTTTATTGTTTTCTCAGCATGTGTTAGTTGTGTTTTACATCTGTGTATTGTTTTCTCAGCATGTGTTAGTTGTGTTTTACATCTGTTTATTGTTTTCTCCGCATGTGTTAGTTGTGTTTTACATCTCTTTATTGTTTTCTCCGCATGTGTTAGTTGTGTGTTACATCTCTTTATGGTTTTCTCAGCATGTGTTAGTTGTGTTTTACATCTGTTTATGGTTTTCTCAGCATGTGTTAGTTGTGTTTTACATCTGTTTGTTGTTTTCTCAGCATGTGTTAGTTGTGTTTTACATCTGTTTATTGTTTTCTCAGCATGTGTTAGTTGTGTTTTACATCTCTTTATTGTTTTCTCAGCATGTGTTAGTTGTGTTTTACATCTGTTTATTGTTTTCTCAGCATGTGTTAGTTGTGTTTTACATCTGTTTATTGTTTTCTCAGCATGTGTTAGTTGTGTTTTACATCTGTGTATTGTTTCTCAGCATGTGTTAGTTGTGTTTTACATCTCTTTATTGTTTTCTCAGCATGTGTTAGTTGTGTTTTACATCTGTTTATTGTTTTCTCAGCATGTGTTAGTTGTGTTTTACATCTGTTTATTGTTTCTCAGCATGTGTTAGTTGTGTTTTACATCTGTTTATTGTTTTCTCAGCATGTGTTAGTTGTATTTAACACCTGTTTATTGTTTTTTCCGCATGTGTTAGTTGTGTTTTACATCTGTTTATGGTTTTCTCAGCATGTGTTAGTTGTGTTTTACATCTGTTTATTGTTTCTCAGCATGTGTTAGTTGTGTTTTACATCTCTTTATTGTTTTCTCAGCATGTGTTAGTTGTGTTTTTACATCTGTTTATGGTTTTCTTAGCATGTGTTAGTTGTGTTTTACATCTGTTTATTGTTTCTCAGCATGTGTTAGTTGTGTTTTACATCTCTTTATTGTTTTCTCAGCAGGTGTTAGTTGTGTTTTACATCTGTGTATTGTTTTCTCAGCATGTGTTAGTTGTGTTTTACATCTGTTTATTGTTTTCTCAGCATGTGTTAGTTGTGTTTTACATCTCTATTGTTTTCTCAGCATGTGTTAATTGTGTTTTACATCTGTTTATTGTTTTCTCAGCATGTGTTAGTTGTGTTTACATCTGTTTATTGTTTTCTCAGCATGTGTTAGTTGTGTTTTACATCTGTTTATTGTTTTCTCAGCATGTGTTAGTTGTGTTTTACATCTGTTTATTGTTTTCTCAGCATGTGTTAGTTGTGTTTTACACTTGTTTATTGTTTTCTCAGCATGTGTTAGTTGTGTTTTACATCTGTTTATTGTTTTCTCAGCATGTGTTAGTTGTGTTTTACATCTGTTTATTGTTTTCTCAGCATGTGTTAGTTGTGTTTTACATCTGTTTATTGTTTTCTCAGCATGTGTTAGTTGTGTTTTACATCTGTTTATTGTTTCTCAGCATGTGTTAGTTGTGTTTTACATCTGTTTATTGTTTTCTCAGCATGTGTTAGTTGTGTTTTACATCGGTTTATTGTTTCTCAGCATATTTTAGTTGTGTTTTACATCTGTTTATTGTTTCTCAGCATGTGTTAGTTGTGTTTTACATCTGTTTATTGTTTCTCAGCATGTGTTTGTTGTGTTTTACATCTGTTTATTGTTTCTCAGCATATGTTAGTTGTGTTTTACATCTGTTTATTGTTTTCTCAGCATGTGTTAGTTGTGTTTTACATCTGTTTATTGTTCTCAGCATGTGTTAGTTGTGTTTTACATCTGTTTATTGTTTCTCAGCATGTGTTAGTTGTGTTTTTACATCTGTTTATTGTTTTCTCAGCATGTGTTAGTTGTGTTTTACATCTGTTTATTGTTTTCTCAGCATGTGTTAGTTGTGTTTTACATCTGTTTATTGTTTTCTCAGCATGTGTTAGTTGTGTTTTACATCTGTTTATTGTTTCTCAGCATGTGTTAGTTGTGTTTTACATCTGTTTATTGTTTTCTCAGCATGTGTTAGTTGTGTTTTACATCTGTTTATTGTTTTCTCAGCATGTGTTAGTTGTGTTTTACATCTGTTTATTGTTTTCTCAGCATGTGTTAGTTGTGTTTTACATCTGTTTATTGTTTTCTCAGCATGTGTTAGTTGTGTTTTACATCTGTTTATTGTTTTCTCAGCATGTGTTAGTTGTGTTTTACATCTGTTTATTGTTTTCTCAGCATGTGTTAGTTGTGTTTTACATCTGTTTATTGTTTTCTCAGCATGTGTTAGTTGTGTTTTACATCTGTTTATTGTTTTCTCAGCATGTGTTAGTTGTGTTTTACATCTGTTTATTGTTTTCTCAGCATGTGTTAGTTGTGTTTTACATCTGTTTATTGTTTTCTCAGCATGTGTTAGTTGTGTTTTACATCTGTTTATTGTTTTCTCAGCTGTGTTAGTTGTGTTTTACATCTGTTTATTGTTTTCTCAGCATGTGTTAGTTGTGTTTTATCTATTTATTGTTTTCTCCGCATGTGTTAGTTTGTTTTACATCTGTTTATTGTTTCTCAGCATGTGTTAGTTGTGTGTTAACATCTGTTTATTGTTTCTCAGCATTGTGTTAGTTGTGTTTTTCATCTGTTTATTGTTTTCTCAGTCCATAGGGGGTTATTGTGTTTTACAGTTTGTTAGATGTAGTTGTATTT